>JAXCGZ010021421.1:0-5000 GCA_037179515.1 Halocaridina rubra
TATATATATATATATATATATATATATATATATATATATATATATATATATATATATATATATATATATATATATATATATATATACATACATATACATACATATACATACATATACATACATATACATATATATACATATATATACATATATATATATATATATATATATATATATATATATATATATATATATATATATATATATATATATATATATAATATATATATATATATATATATATATATATATATATATATATATATATATATGTATATATATATATGTATATATATATGTATATATATATATGTATATATATATGTATATATATATATATATATGTATATATATATATGTATATATATATATATATATGTATATATATATATATATATATGTATATATATATATATATGTATATATATATATATATGTATATATATGTATATATATATATATATATATATATATATATATATATATATATATATATATATATATATATATATATATATATATATATATATATATATATATATATATAAATATATATATATATATATATATATATATATATATATATATATATATATATATATATATATATATATATATATATATATATATATATATATTGAAAGAAATGACTGGCAGTATTTTAAATAAAAGAAAAGATATTGATCGAAGATTATACGATCACTTTTCTGATTTATTGAATCCAAATCAACAAGAGGGTTAAGTTACCAAGATATATACTATTCCCTGTGCTATCCTCATATTATATAATGTTGGTCCATCAGGGGTTGTACTTGGCCGTCAATTGTAAGGGATGCATTTGTAACTCAGAAAAGACTGATCAGAACTATTACATATAGAGGAGAATATGACTCAACTTCCTCTTTTTTCAAGGAGCTAAACTTGCTTAAATTTAATGCATTACCAGGAGATTTTAAAACAATTACTGGTATAACTTTATTTAAAAAGAAACTCAAACAGCATTTATTTACTCGGCAAAATCAAGCAGCTGTTGAATAATAATTTATACAGTATTGGTGCATCATTATGTCCAGGTTATGGTCAGGCTACTGTTTTGTTTTAGTACAAGATAAGTATGAGATTGCTACATTGAAGCTTTTGTTAACTATTGTCGTCAAACTTTAAATTATGTGAAATGTATATTAAACTGCCTGCCACGGCGCTCTTGGCAGGCATATATATATATATATATATATATATATATATATATATATATATATATATATATATATATATATATATATATATATATATATATATATATATATATTTATATATATTTATATATATATATATATATATATATATATATATATATATATATATATATATATATATATATATATATATATATATATATATATATATATATATATATATAAGAATAATTTTTACCCCGACAGGGACTTGAACCTAGGACACATAATTACTGTGCCAAGGCACTACCAACTACACCACAGTAGGTCTAAAAGGGAAACAAACCTTACAGTTATATATGCTATACTAGGATTGAGCACATTCTATCTGAATGCTACTTTCTTCATATTACAGTTTCCCCCAACTTCACTCATGGCTTCGTTTTCGAATTTAATTCAAATATCAATCACATTTGAAATCAACATTAATTAAATAAGGTCCAAGTCCCGTTCAGGGTTAAAATTATTCATGTTTTCTCATATAGTAAAGTACTTATTTGGTCCCAATTGAGATTTGAATTAAATACGAAAACAAAGCCACGAGTGAGTTTGGGGGGAAACTGTAATATGAACAGAGTGGCATTAAGAGAGAATGCATTCATTGCTAGTATAGCAGATATAGGTGTAAGGTTAGTTTCCCTTATAGGCCTTCTGTTGTGTAGTTGGTAGTGCCTTGGCACATTAATTATGTGTCCTAGGTTCAAGTTTTGGTCAGGGTAAAAATTATTCATGTTTTCACATTTGGTAATGGGTTTATTTGATTATTGTTGGTCCCATATGAGATTGAGATATGAATTAAATTCGAAAACGAAGCTACCAGTGAGGTTGAGGTAAACTGTAATATGTACAAAGTGGCATTCAGATAGAATGCGTTCTTTGCTAGTATGGCAGATATAGTTGTAAAGTTTGTTTTACCTTTTAGATCGTCTATGGTGTAGTTGGTGGTGCCTTGGTATAGTAATTAGGTGTCCTAGATTCAAGTCCCGGTCCTGGTAAATATTATTCATGTTTTCACATATGGTAATGTCCTTATATATATCTATATCTATATATCTATATATATATATCTATCTATCTATCTATCTATCTATCTATCTATCTATCTATCTATATATATATATATATATATATATATATATATATATATATATATATATATATATATATATATATATATATATATATATATATATATATATATATATATAGAGAGAGAGAGAGAGAGAGAGAGAGAGAGAGAGAGAGAGAGAGAGAGAGAGAGAGAGAGAGAGAGAGAGAGAGAGAGAGAGAAGGTTGAAGAGTCTTTAGTAATATGTTACTATTTTTTTATTTTAGTTATATTTCTAAACAGGAAGAAAAAAAGGCCAAATTAATATAAGTAAAGACCCTATAAATAAAATACACCTCGAAAATATGACAAACACACTTATAATGGCAACGATGTCTAACAAGCTATGCATAACATAAATAGGCAACTCTCAACATTATCAATTTATCCTATTTTTGAAGGATGGAAAGAGAAAAGAGGGGTTGAGGATGAGATATTTTAAACCATTCTCTAAATGTTTTTGACATAGATTATAATAATAACTTCATTGGCATTTTCTCCTGTCAGGCGAATTTGCATATACTTGAAGAATAAAAAATGAAAAACGTTAACTTGGCGTAAATCTAGTTTTGGCAACATTTGCCAAAATAAAAATAAAAATTGGTAAATATAGCTTCAGGCAGTGCTAGTGTTTTCTCCTCTTCACACACTGACATGCTCCTGAATATATCATGAACGGTTAGGAAACGCTATCAGCATACATTGACAACGAATATTACAAAAAGGGTATTATCATATATTGTAAACAAGACTAAACTAAAAACAAGGACGTATAATATCAAAGAGAATATAAATATAGACATTTTAGATTTTTCGTGTGAAAATTGGCTTATTTACAATGTTCCTTAAGATATCAGCCTCTCTATTTATCCTTAAGGCTATAGTTAAATTTATATGAATAAATACATATAAACATACAACCCACGATGAATTCTGAGGAAATCAGTGTAACCAGCTGACCGTTGCGACACTACAACTTAAAGTCATTTGAACTTAAGTAGGACAGTTAAGTTTTCCTTCAGTCACGGTTCTTTTGCTAGGCCTACATCTACATCGAATATTCTGACGTATTCTTTACACACCTCTCATAATGCCCTACATCTGACAAGTCAAAACACTCCCCATCACTGTTCCTCTTTACCTGCTTCTTGATGTCCACGACTGATGAGGGCAAAATCTCTTTGCTCGTTCCTGTGTCACAACCATAAAATATCTTGTCCTTTTCCTCGACAAAGAATATCCAAAAACATGGTAAAAACGGTCCCTCTACCTGAAAACTGTCCTTCACAATAATAACTAAAAGATTCCTCAACATGAGGCAACTGGTCCCAGCTCTGAACGAAATGGGACAAAATCCCTTTAAGAAAACCGCTACCAGGTCATGTCATACTGGGTAGACATCCATGACTGAACACCTCTATCTCTCCCATTCACGTATGTCCATGTGTTTGCAGGTGTTTCATGTATACCTGAATATATGTATGCACTCATGATATATGTGTTACTTTCTTAGTGATTATTTTGTTATGCTATACTTACATCTCTCTTTAATGCTATCCGTGTTTACAATATTCTATTTTATCCATCTATCTTTCTACTAACATAATATCCGCTTATCTATCTTTACATTGTTTTGAGATCGCTGTATTCATAACTGGTAAAAGTGATTGACTTTGCATAATGTGTTAGAACCACACAGAGAAGTTTAAAGACCTTTGAAAAAAAAAATTGATCGTTCGAATTTTTCCAAAGTCAGAGCTCAACTAAACAAGGTGAATCCTTCAGCTTCTCTTCGCCAGAGCCGCCCTCGACTAGTGGCCCCTGCCAACTTAGTATAGTCAGTGAGTAGACACTTGTAAATGTGTGAGAACTGTGGTCAATTTGCTTTTAATAACATTATTTCTTTCTTTTTTACAATAACTTTAAAAAAATTAAATGGAATCTCATAAAAACTCAAAAAAGTAATTATTTTTAATATGGCTTTATGTACTTACTCATGCACACGCGCATATATTCAAAAGTATTCAAAGAAGTCTTTTCAAAGTCAAACTTTACTGCTCTCCACCACTCACTCAATACTCATAATGGTATGTTTAGCTGAGCCTGCCGAGTTGACAGACACTACACGCGATACTAGAATATCATAATCTTTCTAGCCCCATATGGATTTGTCGATCCTAATCTGCACAAAGCTTCATGAAGGTTGAACTCAGAACTTTCTAGGTAGAGGATCCCTTTACCTCATCAAATTCATCACATAGATCTGGCAAAGAGCAGCAGTCTGAACCACCATGGGATGACAAAATCAGGCTATTTGGTGTGTGACTAGTAAATCTACCCACTGAGATTCATGGTACAAATATTACGCTTTGCCTTGGGTATAACTTTACGTACATTGATGGATTCGGTTTTACGTCATGAACTCCCTTTTCTATTAAGGGCTAGGATGGTTGCCTTCTTACGAAGGACTTGTTTTGGCAGATGTAATCGTTACCTTGAGTGTATGCCCTTACTAACCTCAGTCCGTGACGGGGCGCAAACCCTCGACCTGCCGCCTCAGAGTCGCAGACGCTAGCATTTTGCCACGGGGACTACAATGGAGAGTTGATATTAATACCACTTTTGATAAGATTTCTCTTTAAGTATAAATCAAAATC
>JAXCGZ010021421.1:10000-12500 GCA_037179515.1 Halocaridina rubra
AAAAATATCTTTCAATTTCCTTACGTAGCCATATGCATAAACAATTGCCAGATTCATGTGTCTCGTGAAATAAAATTATATATATATATATATATATATATATATATATATATATATATATATATATATATATATATATATATATATATATATATATATATATATATATACATATATATATATACATATATACATATATATATATATATATATATATATATATATATATATATATATATATATATATATATATATATATATATATATATATATATATATATATATATATATATATATATATATATATATATATATATATATATATATATATATATATATATATAGTTGTTGTTCTGGTTTTAAGTCACGGACTACCTTTTCTACCAAGGGCTAGGATGGTTGCCTTCTTGCAAAGGACTTGCTTTGACAGATGTAATCGTTACCCTGAGAGCATGCCCTTGCTAGCATCAGACCGTGACGGGGAGCGAACCCTCGACCTGGCGCCTCAGAGTCGAGGACGCTACCGCTTGAACCATGGTGACTATATAAATATATATATATATATATATATATATATATATATATATATATATATATATATATATATATATATATATATATATATATATATATATATATATATATATATATATATATATATATATATATATATATATATATATATATATATATATATATATATATATATATATATATATATATATATATATATATATATATATATATATATATATATATATATATATATATATATATATATATATATATATATATATATATATATATATATATATATATATATATATATATATATATATATATATATATATATATATATATATATATATATATATATATATATATATATATATATATATATATATACGCACAACCAAAAATGTATATTCAAATAAATACATTGATATATGTGAAAACATGAATCATATTTTACCCCTGAACAGGACTCGAACCTAAGACACATAATTACTGTACCAAGGTGTTAGCAACTACACACTGAATGTCTATGAAAAATTCAGCCTCAAAGCCACCTGCTTTGTTAAGAATGAACAGATTCTTTCTGAGTGTCATTTTGGTCATATTACAGTTTTTCCCTATCTTACTCGAGGCTTCGTTTTCGCATTCATTTCAAAACCCAATCTATATACGCAGCAATAATTATCAAAGAAACACATTAACACATGTGAAAACATGAATCATGTAGTAGATGGTACAGTAATTATATATATATACATATATATATATATATATATATATATATATATATATATATATATATATATATATATATATATATATATATATATATATATATATATATATATATATATATATATATATATATATTATATATATATATATATATATATATATATATATATATATATATATATATATATATATATATATATATATATATATATATATATATATATATATATATATATATATATATATATATATATATATATATATATATATATATATATATATATATATATATATATATATGTATGTGTGTGTGTGTGTGTGTGTGTACAACATGCCTTATTCTCACACGCACATGTTAGCCTCAGCTAGAATCGCGTAAATACCATCCTAGGAACATACATACATACATTAGGGGGGGTGGCCGAGCCCAGAAAAGTACGTTTACCACAATCCACACACACCTCAACCACTCCTTTGAACTCCTTGGTGATAAAGAAGTGCCACGTCTCCCCCCCTTCCACCCTGCTTGGGTCACCCACAAGGTAGGTGGGAAAGGATATTCTACAATGAGGCCCGAATGCCGCATCTGGTTAACCCCCACTGCTTCATCACATGGCAACTCCCCTCATACCCGTTCACCACAGTTCACTGAGCTAGTAGATGTGAGAAATTCCTTTGGGCTGCGTCATATATGCACAGTCTTCCTCCACTCATTCCTATATCTTGCACACACTCTTCCCTGTTCCACTGACATTCCACGTGCATTCAGTGCTCTTTTCAAGTCATCCATCCTTCTCATTTTAGGCCTCCCTCTTGACCTAACTCCAATCATTTCTGCACTCTACACTCTCTTTATTATTCGTTCATCACTCATCTTTTCCGAGTGTCCAATCCATCTCAACACTCTGATCTAACCCATCCTACAGCTTCATTTCAACACCCGTTTTCTGTCTGACATTCTCATTTCTGACTCTGTGTTTTCTAGATACACCCATCATACCTCTAAAACACCTCAACTTCATTAAATTCATCTTGTTCTTTTAAGACTCTTTTGCATTCCAAGTCTCTGGTCCATAAAATTTTGTAGGCACGATCACATCATATATCCTTCTCTTTGCATTCAATATCAAATATCTATTTCTCATTACACTTTTCAACCCACCTAAACATTTACTTGCTTCCTTCACTCTGTGGTTTACATCTACATCCACTCGTCCATTCCTTGACCCCAGATACTTAAAACTCTCAA
>JAXCGZ010021421.1:17500-22500 GCA_037179515.1 Halocaridina rubra
AGGAATCGGTGTCGATAAGCCCAAACTAAACTACACTGCAGACCAAGAAGGCCGCAAACCACGATGTCCCATAAGGCTTAAATCGAAGTCCCTTTCCCAAGGACTTCAGTCCTTATGCTTGACTAAATTTTAGATATTATTATCAGTCATTTTCGTGATACGGAATGAGAGTGATTCCATTGTTTATATCCCCCAAGTGAGTCACAAAGTTCCAGATTAGAACGTACCGCTCCTGAAGGCAAAGATTAGAGCTTACCGCTCCTGAAGGCGTTTCCAATTATTTCCTTTGGTTCTTTGTTATCAATTTAAGGGTGATCTCGTGACGTTTTATTAATACCAAAGCTTGGGGACAATATTATACCAGGGGAAAAGAGGGAGGGAGGGGGATAGAAGTGGATTGTGATAAAATATTACTAGAATAAAACTGGAATTACGTCTTTCATGACGATGGCACGTGTGCTGAGATTATATAAGGAATAAAAGATAAATGGTAAATCCATAACACACTTCACTCCCAACCAAGGAGATTTCGAAATCGACATTCCAAAATAGTTCGTACAGGTCTTCTCAACATGCCAAATTGGGGATAAGGTAATAAAAAACCTGGCTAGTACAGGTTCGCTACGACAAAAGCAATTAATAATAACAAGAAGAGAGTGAGTAGACGGGCCATTCGGAGGGCTCCTGTTACCTGTGAGTATCAAGTAATTCATAAAACTGGTCATCAAATATAGATATGTGTCCATGCAAAGAAGAACGCAAAATTTTAGCCGCCTTTGCAAGAACTCTTGTTTCAAAGTCTATGCATTAAGATACCTTTGAGAGAACTGAGCCGACATCTATGAAACTCATGAGAATACCTCAGTCTTTCTAGTAATCTCCCAGACCAGACATTTCCTTTAGTAATTTTTGTGTTTACTCCGGTAAATCCGCTCCTAGTTGGTCAAATCTGTCCTGGTAGTCTGCACAGATTACTAATCTTAAATATGGCGTTGGTCGAATAGCTCACTCTGCTTGTTCTTTAAATTGCAAATTGATACCCCTCTGTTATAGAGTGCATCCATGCAATCAGGATGACACTTCATTTCCTGTGCAATGACATCTGGATCTGCAAATTTGGCGAATAATGTTCCATCACTGATATTTGAAAGCAATATTTCAAATTGTAATTAATTTTCTTATTCATGCTATTGCACATAGATGTCGGCTCCACTTTTTCACACAAGGAACACTTAGGAGCATAGGAAAGGTCTATCATTCGTCTTTTAGTGCGGCTATTTCAAATGAAATATGTGAGTGAATGGTAATTTTTTTTAGTTCATTCCAGGGCCTTCATCCAGTCCTGCAGGATCCAACATTATTAGGAGAACGTTCATTGTTTTTAATATGTCTGTACAACGTTGTTAAGCGCATCATTCTCCAGCCTGCATTATATGAGAGGTTATTTCGGGTCATAGATTTTGTTTTGTTGACACAGGCAACCATTCTGCATACCTGTTCTCCCTTCCTGCATTGTGGTCTTTAAATTTTTTTTATAAAAACTAAACAAATAACTTCAGAAAGTTTTTAAATTGGCAAACGAAACTCAACCCATATCTCCAGAAAGCATTGTTACAGACAAAGAGACAGATGGACAGACAGAAAGATAGAAAGACAGACTGACATTAGTGATCCTGCAACACTCATATACAAAAAATTAGTCGTTTAGCATAACATGTGTAATAAAATAAATACAATTAAGTCACAAAAGATGGAATCTTAAAACCAAATTAGAAGTTATATTTCCAAATCATACAGAAGTAAAGCCTTTAAAATCTATTATATTGACCACAATATGCAAAAACCCACAAATTAATATGAAGGTCATAGAAATCGGACAACTCAGTCAAATTTTACATAAAATTTTGTAAGGAAAGTGGTCATTGGTGGCTACCTTGAAAAATGGTCCCCATTTGAAATTTTCGACTGGCTAAGTTTTTTTCTCTTGTAAATGGGTTTAGAAGCATTCATGCATAATTGGGCGTTTGTATTAGGAACTGAAGTATTCCGGCTACCTTTGACCTTCTCTTCTAGGCTAATTAGATTTATGGCTTTTTGAAATGTCAGGTAAAAAAAATATGGACATATCTTACATATCCTCCCGCTTTTCTCCATCCCTTCCACCCCTCAACCTCTCCTTTAAAAAAAAAAAAAAAAAAAAAAAAAAAAAAAAAAAAAAAAAAAAAAAAAAAAAAACTCTTGAAATTATCGTGAATAAAACTACATCCTCGAAGTTATTTTTCCACTTCTATATTCAATGAAAATCATCCTCAACATGAGCGATCAATAATGAAATACATAATTAATTTAATAAATAAATGAATAAAAAAGTAAATACATAAATATATAATTAAATATATAAAACAGTAAACAAATAAACAAATATATAAATACATAAATAAAATTATAAATAAATAAATAAATAAATAAAATAAAATAATATAAAAAAATAACACTAATTAGTAAACATAGTTGTTGGTTAAAAAGTTCCAGTGAACAACTGTGTCGCAATCTGGGGTGATAAAAATAAGGATAAGACTATGATGGTATTAAACTGAAACAAATATCAGATATCAGTAGACAGATGATATGAAAAAGGTAAGTGAAGATTCAGGTTCGATAAGTGACAAAAAAAGTGAAAAAACAAAAACAAAAAATAAGCAAATGAAACAAAACAACATAGGAAATAAAACAAAAGATAAGGAAATAAAACAAAAAATAAAGCAAAAAAAAAAGAAGGAATTGTAATACATATATCAAAGGCAATAATGAAGAAAAAAGAAGAAATGCTACAAGAGAGCTAGATTCAAAACTTTTTTTTTTTTTAAAACAAGTCATAGGTACTTGCAACTAAATGTACAAAGCAATCTAGTTGTTAAAGACTCCAACGTAATGTCGAAAGAGACTGTACCAAAGGGGGTGCCAACTGAGAAAATGCCCCTCTCCCCACACTGTCTGTCGCATCCTCAGCGGACATCAGGGAGTTGTCTTAATTGTCTCGCATCCTCTCAGTTCTCTTAAAAAAGACAAAACCACTTTCCAACTACTTTTCCAGAGAGGTAAAGCAGTTAAGAGCAGTGGTTCAGTATGAAACAGAGAATTTCAACACAGAGTCTCTGATTCCACTAGTATACTATTCAGTTATAAAATTCTATATTTTTTCCCATTTAAAGTTATGAGGAACTGATCACTTTAAAATGAAAATAAACGATTGTTAATAATCTTTATTAAATTTGTTGTTGTTATTATTATTATTATTATTATTATTATTATTATTATTATTATTATTATTATTATTATTATTATTATTATTATTATTATTATTATTATTATTATTATTATTATTATTATCATTATTATTATTATTATTATTATTATTATTGCTGTTTTAATTATTAATATAATCATTATTATTAATATTGTTATTCTTCTTCTTCTTCTTCTTCTTCTTCTTCTTCTTCTTCTTCTTCTTCTTCTTCTTCTTCTTCTTCTTCTTCTTCTTCTTCTTCTTCTTCTTCTTCTTCTTATTATTATTATTATTATTATTATTATTATTATTATTATTATTATTATTATTAATATTATTATTATTACTATCATTATTATTATTATTATTATTATTATTATTATTATTATTATTATTATTATTATTATTATTATTATTATTATTATTATTATTATTATTATTATTTTAATTATTATTATTATTATTATTATTATTATTATTATTATTATTTTTATTATTATTATTATTAATATTATTATTACTATTATTATTATTATTATTATTATTATTATTATTATTATTATTATTATTATTATTATTATTATTATTATTATTATTATTATTATTATTATTATTATTATTATTATCATCTTATATGTAGTTGAATGGAAACATAAATTTTCAGATTATGCAACGCACGTGAGAGTTATAAAAAAGTATAAAAGACAGTGGACAAAGAATTCTTATATGTGAAGAGGGTTTGGCTCTGAATGGGTTTCCTGCTGTAACCCTGAAAGCAGCCTTCAAGAGCATAGAAAGAAACAATAATCGCATACAAACAAAGGAAAAGAAATCAATTGAGAAATATAATAATTCCAGCAGCATTTCAAGGACAGACATTCTCGAAATGGAGACTGTAAGAGGAAACTCTAAACAGATTATAAATGTCAACTTTATCACCTACACAATTTGCAGTATTTAATGTGTTCTTAAACCAGCTGTGACAGCTGTATTCAGACATTCACTCCCTTGCCAGGGATAAACATCCATAATGCCCACCACACAAAAGGCATCTGGAGAAAAGTTAGTAGCAGAAATTCAATTTTGACCTAACATTTAGTATAGGTAAACAAGAGAAGAAGAAAAAAGGAAAATTATATTATCAATATATTCATTCTCTTTTTGAAAGACAAGCAGCCTTGGTAACAGCAAGTGCTCATTTTTAGTATTAATTTTATCGGCATCATCCAAGGAGGAAGACGATACCAGTATCATATATACATCCCAAAGGATAACTGCTTGGAAATATTGCCAGTGAAAATTATATCTCTGCAGAGCAAAGAAAAATGCGTATAATATTTGCACCAATAAAATGCTAAATAAACTACTAGAAAACAGTAGTTCCAGCATGTATAGATATCATTTTTATCTCTTAAAGCAGTATTACGCACAGATAAGTGCTAGATAAAGATAAATAAAATCTACAAACTTTCCAAACCATAAACAGTCTATTTCTAGTGAAAAGTTAAGTGAAGAAATTCATCTGATTGGTGTTAATCTTGAAAAAAAAAACTACATGTATTGAGAAAAGTAGGCGATATTACACATTCTTCCTTTAGAAACTGTAATCCCTCTTGCAAAGGTTTCATATATGTGACAGTGTTAGATCTTTCTTAAGAGGCAGTGCTTCCCTTTTCAAAATAATTGTGACAGTATTTGAATAAGAAAATTATTC
>JAXCGZ010021421.1:35000-40000 GCA_037179515.1 Halocaridina rubra
TATTTATTTGCCCCACCTCATTAGATATCTCGTATTTAAAAACAGACAGTCATAATATCTGTGAGTCAGCAGCTGCAACAATATTTCATGGTCATGCCTTTTATTTTCAAATTCCTCATGAAATAAGGTCTTTTCTATATTGTCATTTTGTTTACATATAGTGAAGAGGATAGTCTGCGCACGTCGTAAACTATGTTAGGGAACAGGGGAGGCGGACAATTAAGCAACATTTTTTAATGTCAAATACTCTACGAGTGCATAATAATTTCTATGCGGATATATATTATTCGAAAGTACAGTTGCCAATACATCTCAGTCTATTCATCTAAGGTGCATGAAAGCAATGAAACAGATTGTATTAAAGAATATAAAAAAAAGTCATTCCAAGTACTTATAGTCATGTAAATGATTGACAAATAACTGCGATTTATTTTTGATACGAATGAAGATTATATATATATATATATATATATATATATATATATATATATATATATATATATATATATATATATATATATATATATATATATATATATATATATATATATATATATATATATATATATATATATATATATATATATATATATATATATATATATATATATATATATATATATATATATATATATATATATATATATATATATATATATATATATATATATATATATATATATATATATATATATATATATATATATATATATATATATATATATATATATATATATATATATATATATATATATATATATATATATATATATATATATATATATATATAATATATATATATATATATATATATATATATATATATATATATATATATATATATATATATATATATATATATATATATATATATATATATATATATATATATATATATATATATATATATATATATATATATATATATATATATATATATATATATATATATATATATATATATATATATATATATATATATATAAATATATATATATATATATATATATATATATATATATATATATATATATATATATATATATATATATATATATATATATATATATATATATATATATATATATATATATATATATATATATATATATATATATATATATATACATGCATAAATACATTCAAACATACATACTTACGTACATACATACATACATACATATATATATATATATATATATATATATATATATATATATATATATATATATATATATATATATATATATATATATATATATATATATATATATATATATATATATATATATATATAATATATATATATATATATATATATATATATATATATATATATATATATATATATATATATATTATATATATATATATATATATATATATATATATATATATATATATATATATATATATATATATATATATATATATATATATATATTTGTGTGCGTGTGTGTGCACGCACGTGTGTTCTTACACACATATTCGCACTCAAACACACCCATATATATGCATGTGTATACATACACACACACACACACACAGACAATCACGAATAAGTAATTTGCTTTCAATATCATATCAAGTCCAAATGTTTAAAGTTATAATCTACACTTCCGTATTTTACCATTATTTGCTTCTGTATCATCTCTCGTTCCATGATAGGATTAAATTAACGTGAAAAACTTAATGCTTCATATAACCATTGTCTGCTTTTTCTTTTTTTCTGAACATAGAGCCCTTTCCCTCTGCATATAACAGGGTAGCTACAAATATGTAAAAGGAATAGAACTACTTGATCTTCAATCAATATACTCATACCCATTCTCAATGTCTCTGCCACTAAAAATGTTTTCAACAGTCACGATACAGGAAGAGACAGGCAGGCAGCCCTTGCCTATCTAGTCTCTTATATTTGTCTTCTACGACATGCAATTAACAGAAATGCTGAATTAATTCAACTAGCCACCCACAATATGCTATTAAGATTTAAAGCAAGATTCATTTTGAGCATTTTAAAAGAACCTACAGTGTTTTACGAGTCAAAAATATTTGGGCTACAAATTTTCAATACTAAATCGTTTTGAAGAACATCAAAGTTTTCAGTGATGTTTCAGAGTTAAAACTTCAGATTATTTTCAACGGTCACCTTAGCACTTAAAAATACTATGACTTTATGGCCAAATCTTTAACAAACATAATATATGCACCTATATATCATTAACAGTGCGCAGGCATAATGTGTGCATATGCATGAGTGTGTGTAAGAGTATCGTGAGGTCACTCCATTAGGAATCAAAAGATTCATTTCTGAGAATTGTTCAATACATCAAAGGGATGTATACACGAGAGAGAGAGAGAGAGAGAGAGAGAGAGAGAAGGAGAGAGAGAGAGAGAGAGAGAGAGAGAGAGAGAGAGAGAGAGAGAGAGAGAGAGAGAGAGAGAGAGAGAGAGAGAGAGAGAGAGAGAGAGAGAGAGAGAGAGAGAGAGAGAGAGAGAGAGAGAGAGAGAGATAACAAAACTGGCTATTAAAATACTTCCCCCCTCCAGAACAATTAAGCTTTTATATTCATTTATGCTTTTAGGGAACATCTCTTTTGTGTAAGGGCTTTGACTAATAAGTAATTTTAGAGTCAGTGACCTACGCATATTTATTCAGTTGTAGTATTTTTTTCATTTGATCTGCGCGTTGGGGAAGGCGATGAGATGAGGTATCCCACCTGGAGGGGAAAAATTTATGTACTTACACCTCCTGTGCACTGTGCGTAATTAAACGGATATCAGTTGCGGGTACAAATATAAAAAAAAATAATCAGCCGTAATATGGCTGTGTAGTATAGGAATCATTTAAAAGGAATATACTCTGAAATAAGAGAGTATATAAATCAGTACTTGCGTGCCTTGGGTTTAGCAAGAGGTGAAGAGTGATATTCCTCGTGGATGGTAAAAGGAAAATATTATATCCAATTTGTTACAAGTCATAGGAGGACGCTTAAAGAGGATACTTCCGGTGAATGGGAAGGAATAAGTATGTGTTGACTAAAAGGGATATTCCTTGTGGAGGAGAAGAAAGAGCGCTATCCTCACATAAAAAGAGTATCGTGTGAGGTGACTAAGACAGATTTTACTACAAATACAGGAAAAAGAATTCAACCCTCAAAATGGGTTGTATATATAAAATAATTAAAAGCGATACACTTTGATGATGGAAACACTCACGATTGCTACGAAAAGTTGACATGATGAAAAGAGCAAAACAAAAATCAGTTAAACAGTTACCTTTCTACTACTGCTACGACTACTACTACTGCTACTACTACTACTACTACTAAAATAATAATAATAATAATAATAATAATAATAATAATAATAATAATAATAATAATAATAATAATAATAATAATAATAATAATAATAATAATAATAATAATAATAATAATAATAATAATAATAATAATAATAATAATAATAATAATAAAAATAATCGCTCTAAAGTTTGGCCACACAATAGGCGTGCAAGGATATTCTTCAATGAGGACCGACACCGCAGCTGGTTTACCCCCACCGCTTCATCTCATGGCAACTCCCCTCACACAAGTCAACCACTGTTCATTGAGTTAGCAGGTGCGAGAAATCCCTTTGGGCCACGTCATACATGCACAGTCTTCCTTCACTCATTTCCATCTCTTGCACGCACTCTTCCCTGTTCCACTGATATTCCACGTGCATTCAGTGCTCTGTTCACGCCATCCAATCATCTCAATCTAGGTTTCCATCTTGACCTACCTCCAATCAGTTCTTCACTCCACACTCTCATCACTATTCCTCTGTCACTCATCCTTTCGATGTGTCCAAACCATCTCAACACTCTCTGACCTAACCTATCTGACAGCTTCATTCTATAACCCATTCTCAACCTAACATCCTCATTTCTTACTCTATCTATTCTAGATACACCAATCATACCTCTCAAATACCTCATCTCCATTACATTCAGATTATTACTTTCATTCTCTCTTGCACTCCAAGTCTCTGCTCCATGCAATGCTGTCGGCACAATCACACCTTCATATATCCTTGTATATGCATCCATTCCCATATATCTATTTCTCATTACACTTTTCAATTCACCTAGACATTTACTTGCTTCCTTCACTCTGTGATTTACCTCTACATCCAGCTACTTAAAACTCTCAACTTCTTCAAGAAACTCCCCATTCACTCCTACATCCAATCTGCCAACATGAACACTCTTCGTGCATCTCATGACTTTACTTTTACCAATAATAAACTCAACCACCAAATGATTCAATTTATTCAGTATCAGCCACCAGTACAGTATCATCCGCAAGTAGCTACTGACTAAATTTTCACAACCATCCATCCTCACTCACTTGTTCCAAGCCTCTGCCTAATACTCTTTCATTTACTTACATTACCACTCCATCCATATACACATCCAACAACTATGGCGACAATACATAACCGTGACGTAACCCAACATTCACCTCAAACCAGACACTCATACCATTCCCAACTCTCATGCATGATCTACTATTCATGTAAAAACTCTTCACCGCATTCAACAAACTTCCACTTATTCCATACAGTCGCAACACCCTCCACAATCCCTCTCTAGCTACTCTGTCATACACTTTCTCTAAATTCATAAAGGGCCAAAAAGTGTCCCTACCTTTCTCCAAGAACTTCTCACACACCTGTCTTTCCAAAAATACCTGATCCACACATCATCTTCTTCTCCTGAACCAACATTCTTTTTCCCCAATCAATCTCTCAGTACCTTTCCTGATTCTCTGGATTAACACTCTTCTATATACCTTACCAACAACACCCAACAAACTTACACACACACATACACATGCCTCATTCCACCTAGTAAGTGTGGTGGCCGAGCCAAGAAATGAGCATCCACCACGATCCACACACACCTCAACCACTCCTCTTAGCTCCTTGGGGATAAAGGGTTGCCACGTCTC
>JAXCGZ010021422.1:0-7500 GCA_037179515.1 Halocaridina rubra
TATTTATCTACCTATCTATATCTCTCTTTATGAGAATAAAAAATGAAGCAACGAGTGAGTTATAAATAACAAAAAAGCATTCAGAAAAAAGTAAGTTCATTCATAGCAAAGCTGTAGCTTTAAGGTTAGCTTACTTCTTTGATATTCTGTGGTAAAGTTGGCAGAGCCTTGTCACAATAATAATGTGTCTTAAATTCAAGTGCCAGTCAGGGGTAAAATATATTTCATTTTTATTGTGTTGTTTCACCGATGGGCTTACTTACCATATAGGTATATATATATATATATATATATATATATATATATATATATATATATATATATATATATATATATATATATATATATATATATATTATATATATATATATATATATATATATATATATATATATATATATATATATATATATATATATATATATATATATATATATATATATATATATATATATATATATATATATATATATATATATATATATATATATATATATATATATATATATATATATATATATATATATATATATATATATAATATATATATATATATATATATATATATATATATATATATATATATATATATATATATATATATATATATATATATATATATATATATATATATATATATATATATATATATATATTTATATATATATATATATATATATATATATATATATATATATATATATATATATATATATATATATATATATATATATATATATATATATATATATATATATATATTTATATATATATATATATATATATATATATATATATATATATATATATATATATATATATATATATATATATATATATATATATATATATGTATATATATATATATATATATATATATATATATATATATTTACACACACACACATATATATATATATATATATATATATATATATATATATATATATAATATATATATATATATATATATATATATATATATATATATATATATATATATATATATATATATATATATATATATATATATATATATATATATATATATATATATATATATATATATATATATATATTTATATATATATATATATATATATATATATATATATATATATATATATATATATATATATATATATATATATATATATATATATATATATATATATCTATCTATCTATCTATCTATATATATATATATATATATATATATATATATATATATATATATATATATATATATATATATATATATATATATATATATATATATATATATATATATATATATATATATATGTGTGTGTGTGTGTGTGTTTTTTTTTTTCTCTGCAAACACAAAAAGACAATAATCACATAGAGATATATTTTACTTGATCAAGGCTCCAACACACAAAGTTTTAGATGTACTATCTGGGAAAAAAAAGCACACTTGTATGGAAGCTCTTCCTATACACTCCATGCTAATGACAAAACTTTTAGCCACATGTAGCAAGCACCGTTTGGTTTTTCTTTTTATTATATGTGGAACGAACAGTATACAGTACTGTATTGCAATTCACTAACAGCTATTTAACAGACAAAGCCTATATAGTTTAGCTTCCTTTGGTTTTCTGCCTGATAAACAATAAATGAGTTGAGGCTGCTGGTGTGTAATACCTAACCTCTAAAAATATAGTTTGTCATTCATTTCTTAGGTTAGGTTTTACTTTGTTCACGATTTACTCAATTTTCACATGTAATTTTCTATTTTTAGTAATGCTTTGCATTTTTATTCACTCGGGGGGTGTGAAAGTAAAAATTTATCAAGATTTAATATAATCTCAATAATTACCTTGCTTGTTATATGTGGTGTATATAAGGTCCAATAGTCACCCCCAGGGGGTCTCACCAGAATACTTGCCACAAAGGATGTTTGCCCTGGGCAATTGCCCCTTCAGTATGTATTAATGGGAGCCACTGGAATGTAATAAAACGTAGCTTTCCCTAATCTGACCAAACCTAACAGAGCCTCACATTACACAAGCTAACCAAACCTAACAGAGCCAGACCTTACTTAGGGGTAATCAAGGGGCAATTTTCAGCTTTTAATTTAGAGTGAGAGGTTATTTTCCTAGGGGCAATCGTCCAAAGGGGCCATTGTTTTCAGGGGCAATATCCGTGCCCCTGGAAATTAGAGTAGTGATATTATGAAACAACTGTGGCATTCTTACCCTACTGGATGTATTAGGAGTAGTTATCTTTACTTGATTTCAACTTCTGAAATACAATACAAAAATACGTATCAGCGATTTTTAATAAATGAGATTCACGTCAGTGCTTACAACAAAGTATCCAAATACACGAAACAAAACGAAAGTCAGTTCAGTTGTAGTGCGGAGGTATTTCCTGTGAATCAGAACCTCCTGACTCGATTGTTGTCTTTGCGTAGACACGAAAAATCAAATTCGTAACCTCAACACGTCACTGATGCAATGGTAAAAAAAAAAATCTGTGAAACGTAAGCAAAATACAATTGTAAATCTAAGCTAATAGAGAAACATGCAAACTAAAAATATGAACTAAATTGCAACACGTAAATGAAATGCCATGTAAATTTAATTCAACCCTTCGTATGCCATAAGGGGTCAAAATGACCCCGCAAAATTTCTTAAATGTTGCCAATTTGCTATTTATTGACTTAGGATTGTTTCCTTCCCTGAGTTTGTTTATGCTTGTCTACTTTACAGGTACAAAACGCGTTGTGACGTAAAAGTGTCTAGTTTGAGAATTACAAAGCCGTAAACTTCACTGGGGTCGCTGTAGACCCCAACTGGCAATCCGTTACTCGGATTTTCCACCAAATTTCATATATTCAATAATAATTGTGACCTAGGGTACTGTAACTGCTAGAATATCCAACTTATAATGTTTTGAAAAGTATGTATAGATAAGAATGATATAAATTCAATCTGTAGGTAGTTTCTACACTTAGATATGAAAAATATGAAAATTTTTACGTAAATTGGTAAGATATGGATTAAAGCAAATAAAAAAAAAGGAAAAAAGTAAATATAATTTGTTGGTTGACCATGTTTTTTGCAAAAATAACATATGCAAATAACAAAAGAATCTTGACTTTATATATATATATATATATATATATATATATATATTTATATATATATATATATATATATATATATAATGAGAGAAACCTCCCATATTAGTAGTAAACCTTTTCGTCCAGAAAATATATATATATATATATATATATATATATATATATATATATATATATATATATATATATATATATATATATCAGTAAGTCTTCAACAACCTGATTTAAAGCTACGGAGAAATGTTGCCAATAAACCGTTAAGAAAAATCGTCTTCAGTTTCAGCAAATTCTGGAATATGGTCTTCAAAAACTACATGAGTACTGTCACGACTAGAGATTGCCTCTCTCTCTCTCTCTCTCTCTCTCTCTCTCTCTCTCCTTTTTGTGTGTGTTTTTATCAATATGTATCAAGTGTGGAAAACCCGGAAATAGCACAGTTGCCAATTTGAGCTAGCCACTTTGTAGCTATTTACTTTGAAATCAGCCGAAAGCAGACTGGGAGAAATTGAAATCCTATATAGACGAAAAATATAATCAAAATAATATCATAGACACCACCATGAATGCAACTGTTGAAATAGAGGAACAAGTGAAACAGGAGTACGATAGAATTAACAAATCTATGGATATCCACATTCCAATGAAGACGACGAAAATTGACCTAGCCCTAGAATCACCGAAATATGTAAATAACTTCATTATATATATATATATATATATATATATATATATATATATATATATATATATATATATATATATATATATATATATATATATATATATATATATATATATATATATATATATATATATATATATATATATATATATATATATATATATATATATATATATATATATATATATATATATATATATATATATATATATATATATATATATATATATACCATTGGCTAGGAGGGGTGAAGAACATAAGAACATAAGAATTGAGGACACTGCAACATGCCTACTGGCACACACGAGGCAGCTCCATTTTTTAATTGTATTTTCAGCATGTCTAACCTGTTCTATTCTACTCTACTTATTTATTCTATTTTTTCTTTTTATGGTTTTTCTAACAAGCACTAACCTATTCATACCCACCCTACCTCTGTCATATGTCTATCTAATCTACATTTAAAGGTGTCTAAGGTATTGGCATTTACTATCCTACTAGGAAGCTTGTTCCATGCATCAGCTACTCTATTACCAAACCAATTTTTACCAATTTCCCTTCTGAACCTAAATTTATCAAGCTTAAATCCATTATTACGAGTTCCGGTTTGATCATGAATTTTTAAAACTTTATTAATATCTCCCTTGTTAATCCCTTTAAACCATTTATACACTTCAGTCATATCCCCCCTAACTCTTCGCCTCTCTAGAGAATGTAGATTAAGTTTTTTTAATCTGTCCTCATATGGTAGATTTCTGATATTGTGTATCATCTTGGTCATTCTTCGCTGCACCCTCTCCAAGGATTCAATTTCCATTCTATAATAGGGTGACCAGAATTGCACAGCATAATCTAAATGGGGCCTAACTAATGCAAGATAGAGTTGCAAAATAACTTTTTCCGTCCTATTGCTAACGCTTCTTGAGATAAATCCTAAAATTCTGTTTGCTTTATTTCTGACTGCTGTGCATTGCTCTCTTGGCTTAAGACTACTACTCACAAGAACTCCCAAATCCCTTTCACACTGAGAACTCATGATTTCATGGTTATTTAGCTTATAAGTAGTATTGTCTTTTATAGTACCCATTTTAACTACTTTACATTTTTCAACATTAAATTCCATTTGCCATTTGTCCGACCATTCAGATAATCTATTTAGATCTTCTTGTAAAGCATGATTGTCTTCTTTTCCATTTATAGTTCTACCTATTTTAGTGTCGTCTGCGAATTTACTTAGGTTACTACTGATATCCGAATCCAGATCATTTAGATATACGATGAATAATAGGGGACCCAGTACCGAGCCTTGTGGTACCCCGCTAGTAACCGAGCCCCACTCTGATTTCTCTCCATTTATGCAAACCCTCTGTTTTCTGTCTTTTAACCATTGTTTGATCCATCTGAGAACAGCTCCTCGTAAACCATGAGCTTCCAGCTTTTTAACTAATCTTTTGTGAGGAACTCTATCAAAAGCTTTGCTAAATCTAGATATATTGTATCATATTCTTTGCCACAATCTACTGCCTCGTAAACTTCTGAATAAAAAGACAGTAAGTTTGTAAGGCACGAAAAACCCTTAAGAAACCCGTGTTGTGAAAGTTTTATCAGTCTGTGTAATTCTAGATGTGCCCTTATTTTATTTGCAATTATGGATTCTAGAATCTTACCCACTGTTGACGTTAAACTTACCGGCCTATAATTATTCTTTTTAACATGTTCTCCTTTTTTAAATATTGGTACCACATCTGCCAATTTCCACTCCGTGGGTACCGATCCTAATTTTACTGAATTATTAAATAATGCAGTTAGTGGACAACTAAGCTCTTCCTTGCATTCCTTTAATATTTTAGCATATATTCCATCAGGTCCCGGAGATTTATGAGCCTTTAATTTATCTATTTCTTTTATTACCTCCTCTCTCGTAATATTTATTGAACTAAGTATTTTATCGGGACTGTCTCTGTAAATGGATTCTACTTCCGGAATATTTTCCAAGTTTTCATTGGTAAATACAGATAAGAAATAATCATTTAAACATGTACACATCACTTTATCGTCATCTGTGATATGGCCATTGGCTACTTCAATTGGTCCGACTTTTTCTTTAAATTTTGTTTGATAATGTTGATAAAACCCTTTAGGATTTTCTTTAGCTTCTCCTGCTATTCTAACTTCGTATTTTCTTTTCTACTCTCTAACTATCTTTTTAACTTCCCTGTTTAACTGTATATATTGCTGCCTCACATGCTCTTCATCTCTTTTTAGTTTCCTGTATATTCCTCTTTTAATACCTATAAGATTCTTAATTCTATTGTTCATCCATTTAGGGTCATTTTTTCTTGATCTGCAATGTTTCATGGGAATATAGTCTCTTTGACTATTCTTAAGAGTCATGACAAAATTGTTATATTCCTCATCCAAATTTATATTAACTGACGGACTGCTGTTCTTTCCTGTGAGAGAATTTAATGTATTGATCTTATCTTGTGATAATCCTTGGCATGTGGTACTCAAATTTCGGGGTAATCCGCTGCCTGCGACCTGACCTGCTGGATTAACTACCCACATCTGTACCCCAGAAATCCCTTCCCATACCTCATTAGATAATTTAGTTTTTAAGCCCTCAAAATCTCCTGCTCTAAGGTTTGGAACAATATTCTTATTTTCCTTTATAGTTTCCTTGAAAATTATGTTAAATCTAATGGAATCATGGTCACTGTTGCCCAATTTTTAAGAACATAAGAACATAAGAATAGAGGACACTGCAACATGCCTACTGGCACACACGAGGCAGCTCCATTTTTGAATTGTATTTTCAGCATGTCTAACCTATTCTATTCTACTCTACTTATTTATTCTATTTTTTTTTATGATTTTTCTAATAAGCACTAACCTATTCATACCCACCCTACCTCTGTCATATGTCTATCTAATCTACATTTGAAGGTGTCTAAGGTATTGGCATTTACTATCATACTAGGAAGCTTGTTCCATGCATCAGCTACTCTGTTCCATGCATCAGCTACTCTTCACCAACTTCTAAATTTGTAACCATATTCTCACTATTACTAAGAACTAAATCTAGTGTATTCACCCCCTGTGTTGCTTCATGTACATGCTGAGAAAGGAAATTGTCTTCTACTACTTCCAAAAATCCTTAGAGCTACTATCTACTGTTATGGTTTCCCAGTTAATATGTCTAAAATTAAAATCGCCTACAATGCAAACTCTATTTGACCTGGTCACTTTAGAAATTTCATCGTATATAACTTGCGACTCTATATTATCTAGATCAGGTGGTCTGTAGACTACTCCTACAACTAGACTTTCTATATTATTTTTAATTTCAACCCATAAGGTTTCTGAATTTAGATTTGTCTTAATTCCAGACTTAATGCAGCTTCTGAGGCTATCTTTAATATACATAATTACCCCTCCCCCTCTTTTATCTGCACTACGATCAGCATTATAAAGTTTATATCCTGTAATTATGTACTCAGATTTAAGGTGTTTGCTTTCTAAATTAATCCAACTTTCACTAATGCATATTATATCCGGTCTCTCACTACATACTGTGGCTCTCAGTTCTTCTATCTTGTTACCTAAACTACGGCTATTTGTATAATATACTTTTAAAATTTCTCTAGCTTCACCCTTCTTGTGGCTATTCTTTTTGTTAATATTTGTTCTATGTAACAAATGGTTCTTA
>JAXCGZ010021422.1:12500-15000 GCA_037179515.1 Halocaridina rubra
CCTAATTTTATTGAATTATTAAATAATGCAGTTAGTGGACAACTAAGCTCTTCCTTGCATTCCTTTAATATTCTAGCATATATTCCATCAGGTCCCGGAGATTTATGAGCCTTTAATTTATCTATTTCTTTTATTACCTCCTCTCTCGTAATATTTATTGAACTAAGTATTTTATCGGGACTGTCTCTGTAAATGAATTCTACTTGCGGAATATTTTCCAAGTTTTCATTTGTAAATACAGATAAGAAATAATCATTTAAACATGGGTTCATCCAGTGAGGACGTGCTTCCAGTAGCTCTAGTCTATCCCCATACTTAGTACAATGGAGAGTGGTGGTGTTCTTTGTGCTGGTGGTGTTAGTGGTAGTGGTGTTGGTGGTGGTGTCGTTGTTGGTGCTGTTTGTGGCTGTGCTGGGGATTTGTCCTCGTCTGACGCAAGCAAACTCATTTTTAATTTAAGAAATGAGTTGGCCGCAGTCAGGCAGGAGGTCAGATCCTTAGCTGAGGAGAACAGGGATCTGAGAGGTAAAGTAGAGGTGTTAACCAGGAAGGGTCGATTGAATAATGAAGACGACTGGAAAGTTGTAAATAAGGGTTCAACGAAAATGGTTCTTAAGAAAAATGATACTTTTAGACTACAGGTTTCTAATTCATTTAGGTCACTTAGAGATGAATGTGACAGTGGCGGCAGTAATTCTTCAGGGACCATAGAGTCAGATAGGTGTACTAGCGATCGTAAAAATGGAAGTGGGAATAGCTCTCAGGTCAAGAGCCTAGGTAAGTCTCCCAAGGTCGGAGTAACCCATCCTCCGGATAAGTCTCGTTCTTTGGTAATTGTAGGGGATTCACTATGCAGATATGTAGACAGGAATCTCAGGCATAGAGTTAGAGGAAAATATTTTTTCCCTGGAGCAGGTATGAAGAAGGTGGGTGAGTCAATAAATAGCTGGATTGAGAAAAAAGATGTTGTTTGTTTGATAGCTGGGGGAAATGACGTGCAGGATGGTAGAAGTGAAGAGCTGATTAGGTTGTATAGACAAGCCCTGGATAAGATTAGGAAAAGGGGTGCAGTTCCTGTGATGTGTGGTATTCTCCCTAGGCTTAGCCAAAGTTCAGAGTGGTGGTCTCGAGCTATAGGAGTAAATGCTAGGATGAAAGTCTTCTGTCGGGAGAATAATATAGGTTTTATAGACGGGTGGGATCACTTCACTAGTCGTAAGCATATGTATGCAAGGGATGGAGTGCATCTTTCTAATTCAGGTGTCTCGGTATTGGCTGGTATGATAGACAGAGAGGTAGGGGGGTTTTGTTAGACACAAATAATGAAATGATTAATACTTGTGCAGAGAAATTAGTCAGTAAGGGTTCAGTAAATAGTGGGTCAAATAACTGGGAGTCTAAGGATAAGAACCATTTGTTACATAGAACAAATATTAACAAAAAGAATAGCCACAAGAAGGGTGAAGCTAGAGAAAGTTTAAAAGTATATTATACAAATAGCCGTAGTTTAGGTAACAAGATAGAAGAACTGAGAGCCATAGTATGTAGTGAGAGACCGGATATAATATGCATTAGTGAAAGTTGGATTAAATTAGAAAGCAAACACCTTAAAGCTGAGTACATAATTACAGGATATAAACTTTATAATGCTGATCGTAGTGCAGATAAAAGAGGGGGAGGGGTAATTATGTATATTAAAGATAGCCTCAGAAGCTGCATTAAGTCTGGAATTAAGACAAATCTAAATTCAGAAACCATATGGGTTGAAATTAAAAATAATTTAGAAAGTCTAGTTGTAGGAGTAGTCTACAGACCACCTGATCTAGATAATATAGAGTCGCAAGTTATATACGATGAAATTTCTAAAGTGAGCAGGTCAAATAGAGTTTGCATTGTAGGCGATTTTAATTTTAGACATATTAACTGGGAAACCATAACAGGTGATAGTAGCTCTAAGGAGTTTTTGGAAGTAGTACAAGACAATTTCCTTTCTCAGCATGTACATGAAGCAACACGGGGGGTGAATACACTAGATTTAGTTCTTAGTAATAGAGAGAATATGGTTACAAATTTAGAAGTTGGTGAAAAATTGGGCAACAGTGACCATGATTCCATTAGATTTAACATAATTTTCAAGGAAACTATAAAGGAAAATAAGAATATTGTTCCAAACTTTAGAGCAGGAGATTTTGAGGGCTTAAAAACTAAATTATCTAATGAGGTATGGGAAGGGATTTCTGGGGTACAGATGTGGGTAGTTAATCAAGCAGGTCAGGTCGCAGGTAGCGGATTACCCCGAAATTTGGGTACCACATGCCAAGGATTATCACAAGATAAGATCAATACATTAAATTCTCTCACAGGAAAGAACAGCAGCCCGTCAGTTAATATAAATTTGGATGAGGAATATAACAATTTTGTCATGACTCTTAAGAATAGTCAGAGAGACTATATTCCCATGAAACATTGCAGATCAAGAAAAAATGACCCTAAATGGATG
>JAXCGZ010021422.1:27500-48522 GCA_037179515.1 Halocaridina rubra
CAGAGTTCAACTAAAAATCCGACGCCGACGAAGACATCTCTACCTCTGCTGATAGACCCATTCCATCAAGGGACACCACTCCTTCTGATAGACTTTATCTATCAGGAGACAAACTCTAACTCTAACCCCTTCACCACTGTAGTTCGCAAGAGACAGAACAACCGGCGATCACCAATAGGACAAACACACGCAACAAACTCCAATTACGAGAACGTTTCAAAGAGCTTCAACGAATTCAAGACCTTGAGCGAGGACCCAACACCAAATTATCAGGCTGTGAAACTACTGGAAAAAATGAAGACGGGCATCAACATTGCTGTATGACCCAACCTACAAGGACAGTGGATCCTCACACCAAGGGACGAAGAAGCCTACAAATACCTACAAACATCTCTTGAGAAAAGACTTGCAAGGGAGTAGTATGCAACTACCCCGAGGTAATGGAGATGGCAACACTTCTAGCTCTTCCATATATCATGGAGGCAACACATAAGAGACGGCCTCTGACGGAGACTGAGACAGACACAGAAACAGAGACATATACCGAGACAGAGACTGTCTCTGACAGAGGCAGTGAGAGAGACCGTCTTTGACAGAGACAGAGACAGATAAAGAGACAGAGACAAAGACCGTCTCTGATAGAGACAAAGACAAAGACCGAGACAGAGACATAGAAAGAGACAGAGACCTTCTCTGACAGAGATAGAGACCGAGACTGAGACAGAGACCGTCTCTGACAGAGACAGAGACATAGACAGAGCTAGAGACAAAGACCATCTTTGAGAGAGACAGACAGAGACAAAGACAAAGACCATCTATAACAGAGAAAGAGACCGTCTCTGAAAGAGACAGAGACAGAGACAGAAATCGTCGCTGACAGTAAACTTGACATGGACAGAGACAGAGACTGAGAGAGAGACCGTCTCAAACAGAGACAGAGACTGAGGTATAGAAAGAGGCAGAGACCTTCTCTGACAGAGACAGCGAACACGTCTGACCGAGACAGAGACAGAGACTTGGTGTGTATCCTCATACCAAGGGACGAAGAAGCCTACAAATACCTACAAACATCTCGCCACTTCTTCATGCAGAAACTAATTCCTGGAGAAAAAACTTGCAAGGGAGTAGAATGCAACTACCCCGTGGTAATGGAGATGGCAACACTTCTAGCTTTTCCATATTTCACGGAGGCAACACATCAGAGACGGTCTCTGACGGAGACTGAGACAGACACAGAGACAGAGACCGAGACAGAGACTGTCTCTGACAGAGACAGAGACATAGGCCATTTTTGACAGAGACAGAGACAGATAGAGAGACAGAGACAGAGATCATCTCTGATAGAGACAGAGACAAAGACCGAGACAGAGACATAGAAAGAGGCAGAGACCTTCTCTGACAGAGACAGAAAAAGAGACAGAAACCATATCTGACAGAGACAGAGACAGAGACTGAGATCGAGACCGTCTCTGACAGAGACAGAGACATAGACAGAGCTAGGGAAAGAGACCATCTCTGAGAGAGACAGACAGAGACAAACACAGAGACAGACGCCATCTCTAACAGAGAAAGAGACCGTTTCTGAGAGAGAAAAACACAGAGACAGAGACAGAGAAAGAAATCGTCGCTGACAGGGAACTTGACAGACAGACACTGAGAAAGAGACAGTCTCAAAAAGAGACAGAGACAGTGGCGGAGGTATAGGCAGAGGCAGAGACCTTCGCTGATAGAGACAGAGACAGAGAACGTCTCTGACAGAGACAGAGACAGAGAATTGGTGTGGATCCTCACACCAAGGGACGAAGAAGCCTACAAATACCTACAAACATCTCGCCACCTCTTCATGCAGAAACTAATTCCTGTAGAAAAGACCTGCAAGGGAGAAGTATGTAACTACCCCGTGGTAATGGAGATGGCGCCACTTCTAGCTCTTCCATACATCACGGAGGAAACATATCAGAGACAGTCTCTGACGGAGACTGAGACAGACACAGAAACAGAGACAGAGACCGAGACAGAGACTGTCTCTGACAGAGATAGAGACAGAGACCGTCTTTGACTGAGACAGAGACAGATAGAGAAACAGAGACAGAGACCGTCTCTGATAGAGACAGAGACAAAGACCGAGACAGAGACATAGAAAGAGACAGAGACCTTCTCTGACAGAGACAGAAACAGAGACAGAAACCATCTCTGACAGAGACAGAGACCGTCTCTGACAGAGACAGAGACATAGACAGAGCTAGGGACAGAGACCATCTTTGTGAGAGACAGACAGAGACAAAAACATAGACAGAGATCATCTCTAACAGAGAAAGAGACCGTCTCTGAAAGAGACAGAGACATAGACAGAGACAGAGACAGAAATCGTCGCTGACAGTGAATTTGACATGGACAGAGACAGGGACAAAGAAAGAGACCATCTCAAACAGAGACAGAGACAGAGACTGATGTACAGAAAGAGGCAGAGACTTTCGCTGACAGAGACAGAGAACGTCTCTGACCGAGACAGAGACAGAGACTTGGTGTGGATCCTCAAACCAAGGGACGAAGAAGCCTACAAATACCTACAAACATCTCGCCACTTCATCGTGCAGAACCTTATTCCTGGAGAAAAGACCTGCAAGGGAGTAGTATGCAACTACACCGTGGTAATGGAGATGGCACCACTTCTAGCTCTTCCATACATCACGGAGACTGAGACAGACACAGAAACAGAGACAGAGACCGAGACAGAGACTGGCTCTGACTGAGACAGAGACAGAGACCGTCTTTGACAGAGACAGAGACAGATAGAGAGACAGAGACAGAGATCGTCTCTGATAGAGACAGAGACAAAGTCCGAGACAGAGACATAGAATAATGACAGAGACCTTCTCTGACAGAGACAGAAACAGAGACAGAAACCATCCATGACAGAGACAGAGACAGAGACTGAGACCAAGACCGTCTCTGAAGGAGATAGAGACATAGACAGAGCTAGAAACAGTGACCATCTTTGAGAGAGACAGACAGAGACAAAGACAGAGACAGAAACCATCTCTAACAGAGAAAGAGACCGTCTCTGAGAGAGACAGAGACAGAGACAGAGATAGAGACAGAGTCAGAAATCGTCGCTGACAGGAATCTTGACATGGACAGACACAGAGACTGAGAAAGACACCGTCTCAAACAGAGAAAGAGACAGAGACCGAGGTATTGACAGAGGCAGAGACCTTTGCTGACAGAGACAAAGACAGAGAACATATCTGACAGAAACAGAGAAAGAGACTTGGTGTGTATCCTCATACCAAGGAACGAAGAAGCCTACAAATACCTACAAACATCTCGACACTCCTTGATGCAGAAACTAATTCCTAGAGAAAAGACCTGCAAGGGAGAAGTATGCAACTACCTCGTGGTAATGGAGATGGCACCACTTCTAGCTCTTCCATACATCACGGAGGCAACACATCAGAGATGATCTCTGATGGAGACTGAGACAGACACAGAAACAGAGACAGAGACCGAGACAGAGACTGTCTCTGACAGAGACAGAGACCATCTTTGACAAAGACAGAGACAGATAGAGAGATAGAGACAGGCACTGTCTTTAATGGAGACAGAGACAGTGACCTAGACAGACACATAGAAAGAGACAGAGACCTTCTCTGACAGAGACAGAAACAGACACAATAACCATCTCTGACAGAGACCGCGACAGAGACTGAGACAGAGACCGTCTCTGACAGGGACAGCGACATAGACAGAGCTAGAAACAGAGGCCATCTCTGAGAGAGACAGACAGAGACAAAGACAGAGACCGAGACCATCTCTAACAGAGAAAGAGACCGTCTCTGACAGAGACAGAGACAGAAACAGAAATCGTTGCTGACAGGGAACTTGACATGGACAGAGACAGAGACTGAGAGAGAGACCGTCTCAAACAGAGACAGAGACAGAGACCGAGGTATATACCGAGGCAGAGACCTTCGCTGATTGAGATAGAGAGCATCTCTGACAGAGATAGAGAATGTCTCTGACAGAGACAGAGACAGATAATTGTTGTGGATCCTCACACAAAGGGACGAAGAAGCCTTCAAATACCTACAAACATTTCGCCACTTCTTTGTGCAGAAACTAATTCCTGGAGAAAAGACCTGCAAGGGATTAGTATGCAACTACTCTGTGGTAATGGAGATGGCACCTCTTCTCGCTCTTCCATGCATCACGAAGGCATCACTTCAGAGACAGTCTCTGACAGAGACTGAGACAGACACAGAAACAGAGACCGAGACCGAGACAGAGACTGTCTCTGACAGAGACAGAGACAGAGACCGTGTATGACAGAGACAGAGACAGATAACGAGACAGAGACAGAGACCGTCTCTGATTGACACAGAGACAAAGACTGAGACAGAGACATAGAAAGAGACTGAGACCTTCTCTGAGAGAGACAAAAACAGAGACAGAAACCATCTCTAACAGAGACAGAGACAGAGACTGAGACAAAGTCAGTCTCTGACAGAAACAGAGACATAGACAGAGCTAGAGACAGAGACCATCTTTGAGAGAGACAGACAGAGACAAAGACAGAGTCAAAGACCATCTCTAACAGAGAAAGAGACCGTCTCTGAGAGAAACAGAAACAGAGACAGAAATCGTCGCTGACAGGGAATTTGACATGGACAGAGACAGAGACTGAGAAAGAGACCGTCTCAAACAGAGGCAGTGACAGAGACCGAGGTATAGACAGAGGCAGATACCTTCGCTGACAGAGACAGAGACTTGGTGTGGATCTTCACACCAAGGGATGAAGAAGCCTACAAATACCTATAAACATCTCGCCACATCTTCATGCAGAAACTGATGCCTAGAGAAAAGATCTGCAATGGAGTAGTATGCAAATACCCCTTGGTAATGGAGATGGCACCACTTCTAGCACTTCTATACATCACGGAGACAACACATCAGAGACGGTTTCTGACGGAGACTGAGACAGACACAGAAGCAGAGACAGAGACCGACACAGAGACTGTCTCTGACAGAGACAGTGACAGAGACCGTCTTTCATAGAGACAGAGACAGATAGAGAGACAGAAACAGAGACCGTCTCTAATAGAGAAAGAGACAAAGACCGAGACAGAGACATAGAAAGAGATAGAGAACTTCTCTGACAGAGAAAGAAACAGAGACAGAAACCATCTCTGAAAGGGACAGAGACAGAGACTGAGACAGACTGTCTCTGACAGAGACATAGACATAGACAGACCTAGAGACAGAGACCATCTTTGAGAGAGACACACAGAGACAAAGACAGAGACCGAGACCATCTCTAACAGAGAAAGAGACATTCTTAGACACAGACAGAGACAGAGACAGAAATCGTCGCTGACAGGGAACTTGACATGAACATAGACAGAGACTGACAAAGAGACCGTCTCAAACAGAGACAGAGACCGAGGTATAGACAGACGCAGAGACCTTCGCTGATATAGACAGAGAACGTCTCTGATAGAGACAGAGACTTGGTGTAGATCCTCACACCAAGGGACGAAGAAGCCTACAGATACCTACAAACATCTTGCCACTTCTTCATGCAGAAACTAATTCCTGGAGAAAAGACCTGCAAGGGAGTAGTATGCAACTACCCCGTGGTAATGGGGATGGCACCACTTCTAGCTCTTCCATACATCACAGAGGCAACACATCAGAGACGGTCTCTGACGGAGACTGAGACAGACACAGAAACAGAGACAGAGACCGAGACAGAGACTGTCTCTGAAAGAGACAGAGACATAGACCGTTTTTGACAGAGACAGAGACAGATAGAGAGACAGAGACATAGACCGTCTCCGATAGAGACAGAGACAAAGATTGAGACAGAGACATAGAAAGAGACAGAGACCTTCTCTGACAGAGACAGAAACTGAGACAGAAACTATCTCTAACAGAGACCGAGACTGAGACAGAGACCGTCTCTGACATAGACAGAGACATAGATATAGCTAGAGACAGAGACCATCTTTGAGAGAGACAGACAGAGACAAAGACAGAGACAGAAACCATCTCTAACAGAGAAAGAGACCATCTCTGAGAGAGACAGAGACAGAGACAGAAATCGTCACTGACAGGGAACTTGACATGGACAGAGACAGAGACTGAGATAGAGACCGTCTCAAACAGAGACAGAGACAGAGTCCGAGGTATAGAGAGAGGCAGAGACTTTCGCTGACAGAGACATAGACAGAGAACGTCTCTGACAGAGACAGAGCCAGAGACTTGGTGTAGATCCTCACACCAAGGGACGAAGAAGCCTACAAATACCTACAAGCATCTCGCCACTTCTTCATGCAGAAACTTATTCTTGGAGAAAAGACCTGCAAGGGAGTAGTATGCAACTACCCCATGGTAATGGAGATGGCACCACTTCTAGCTCTTCCATACATCACGGAGGCAACACATTAGAGATGGTCTCTGACGGAGACTGAGACAGACACAGAAACAGAGACAGAGATCGAGACAGAGACAGTCTCTGATAGAGACCGAGACAGTCACAGAGAAAGTGAGTCACTGTCTGACAGAGAAAGACCTAGAGACAGTCTTTGACAGAGACGGAGCCAGAGACAGTCTCTGACAGAGAAATTCCATGACAGAGACATAGACAATGTCTGAAAGTGACAGAAACAGAAACAGAGATAGAGACAGTCTCTGACCAAGACAGAGACAGAGACAATCTCTGACAGAGATGGAGACAGAGACTGAGAAAGTCTCTTACAGAGACAGAGATTGTCTCTGATAGAGACAGACACATAGACTGTGACATAGACCATATATGACAGTGACAGGCAAAAACAAAAACAGACACTGAAACCGTCTCTGTCAGAGATAGAGACAGAGACACTCTCTGAAAGAGACAGAGACAGTCTCTGAGAGACATAGAGACAGGGACTGAGACGAAGACCATCTATGACAGAGATATAGACAAAGACAGACACCTTCTCTGACAGAAAAAAAAACCCAGAGACTGTCTCTAGCAGAGAGAGACAGAGAAACAGCTAGATACAGAGATAGAGACAGAAACCATCTCTGACCAAGACATAGAAAAAGACCTAGACAGACACAGAGACCGTCTCTGAAAGAGACAGCCACAAAGACAGAGACCGTTTCTGAAAGACACAGTCTCTGAGAGAAACAGAGACAGAGACAGAGACAGTCTCTGATAGAGACAGAGACAGACAGAGAGAGAGAAAGAGTCAGTCTCCAACAGAGAAAGACCTAGAGACAGTCTTTAACAGGGACCGTGCCAGAGACAGTCTCTAACAGAGACAGAGACAAAGACAGTCTCTGACAGTGACAGAAACAGAATCAGGGATAAAGACAGTCTCTGACATAGAAAGAGACAGTGACAGAAACAAAGATAGAGATAGTCTCTGACAGAGACAGAGACAGAGACTGAGACAGGTACTTACAGAGACAAAGACTTTCTCTGATAGATAGAGAAACAGACAGTGGCCGAGAGCGTATCTGACAGAAACCATCTCTGTCAGAGACAGAGACAGAGATCACCCCAGACAGAGACAGAGACCATTTCTTACAGAGACAGCGACCGAGACCAAGATCGTGTCTGACAGAGACAGAGACAGATACCGTCTTTGACTGTGACCGAGACAAAGACAGAGACCGTCTCTGACAGAAAAAGAGACAGAGAAAGAGACTGAATTTGACAGAGACAGAGAAAGAGACAGAGACCGTCTCTGACAGAAACAGAGATATAGACTGAGGCAGAGAACTTCTCTGACCGAGACAGAGACAGACATAGAGAAAGTGCCTGACAAAGACAGAGACAGTCCCTGACAGAGACAGAGACAAAGACAGAGACAAAGACAGAGACAGAGACAGAGAAGGTTTCTGACAGAGTCAGAGACAAAGACAATCTCTGAAAAACATAGAGAGAGAGACAGAGAAGATGATCATCTCTGACAGAGACACAGACAAAGACAGGGACCTTCTCTGAAAGAGAAAGAGACCGAGACCATCCCTAGCTGAAAGTGAGACATAGACAGAGGCAGAAATAGATATAGAGACAGAAACCAGATCATCTTTGAGAGAGACAGAGACAGACAGAGAAAGTGTCTGACAAAGACAGAGATAGTCCCTGACAGAGACAGAGACAAAGACAGAGACAAAGACAGAGATCTAGACAGTTTCTGACAGTCAGAGACAGAGACAGCCCCTGACAGAGACAGAGACAGAAAAAGAGACAGTCTATGAAAGAGACAGAGAGAGAGAATGTCTCTAACACAGACAGAGACAGTCAATGACAGAGACAGAGACTGTCCCTCTCTGATAGAGACAGAGACACACACATATATAGAGAGTAAGACTCCAACAGAGAAAGACCTAGAGACAGTCTTTGACAGAGACAGCGCCAGAGACAGTCTCTGACAGAGACATTCTCTGACAGAGACAGAGACAAAGACAATGTCTGACAGTGACAGAAAGAGAATAAGGGACAGAGACAGTCTCTGACATAGAAAGAGACAGTGACAGAAACAGAGATAGAGATAGTCTCTAATCGAAACCGAGACAGAGACAGTCTCTGACAGAGACTGAGACAGACACTGAGACAGTATCTTACAGAGACAATGACTGTCTCTGATAGAAACAGAGACATAGAAGGGCAGAGACCGAATCTGACAGTGACAGACAGAAACAAAGACATAGACAGAAACTGTCTCTGTCAGAGACAGAGAGAGTGACCGCCTTTGACAGAGACAGAGACCATCTCTGACAGAGACAGAGACCGAGACCAAGACCGTGTCTGACAGAGACAGAGACAGATACCGTCTCTGACTGTGACCGAGACAGAGACAGAGACCGAGACAGTGACCGTCTCTGACAGTGACAGAGACAGAGACCGTCTCTAACAGAGACGGTGACAAAGACATGGAAAGAAAAACATATTTCTTCTTTGACCGAGATAGAAACTGAAACAGTGACCTTCACTTACAGAGAGAGAAACTGAGACAGAGACCGTGTCTGACAGAGAAAGAGATAAAGCCCGTCTCTGACAGAGACAGAGACAGAGACTGAGACTATCTCTGACAGAGACAAAGACAAAGACTGAGACCGAGAACGTTTCTGACGGAGACAGTGACATAGACTGTCTCTGACAGAGACAGAGACAGAGACCGTCTCTGACAGAAACAGAAGCAGAAACAGAGCCACAGACAGAGACAAAGACCGTCTCTTACAGAGACTGAGACAGAGACAAAGACAGAGACCGTCTCTGACAGAGACCGAGACAGAGATCATCTTTGAAAGACACAGAGAAAACGATAGATACAAAGAACGTGTCTGACAGACACCGAGACCGAGACAGAGACTGAGACTGTCTCTGACAGCGAAAGAGACAGAGAAAGAGACCGAATTTGACAGAGACAGAGACCGTCTCTGACAGAAACAGAGTTATAGCCTGAGGCACAGAATTTCTTTGACCGAGACAGAGACAGACACAGAGACAGTGTCAGACAAAGACAGAGAGTCATTGACAAAGACAGAGTCAGAGACAGAGACAGTCTCTGAAAAACATAGAGAGAGAGAGAGACAGAGAAGATGACCATCTCTGACAGAGACACAGACAAAGACAGAGACCTTCTCTGAAAGAGAAAGAGACAGAGACCGTCCCTAGCTGAAAGTGAGACATAGACAGAGGCAGAAATAGATATAGAGACAGAAACCATCATTGACAGAGACAGAAAGAGAAACCTAGAAAGAGAGAGAGAGATCGTCTCTGATGGAGACAGAGACAGTGATAGAGACCGTTTCTGATAGAGACAGAAACAGAGAGAGAGAGAGACAGTCTCTGCAAGACACAGTCTTCGACAGAGACAGAGACAGTCTCTGATAGAGACAGAGACAGTCACAGAGAATGAGAGTCAGTGTCTGACAGAGAAAGACCTAGAGACAGTCTTTGACAGAGACAGAGCCAGAGACAGTCTCTAACAGAGACATTCCATGACAGTAACATAGACAGTGTCTGACAGTGACAGAAACAGAAACAGAGATAGAGACAGTCTCTGACCAAAACAGAGACAGAGACAATCTCTGACAGAGACAGAGACAGAGACTGAGACAGTCTCTTACAGAGACTGTCTCTGATAGAGACAGAGACATAGAGAGTGACAGAGACCATATATGACAGTGACAGGCGAAAACAAAGACAGACACTGAAACGGTCTCTGTCAGAGACAGAGACAGAGACACTCTCTGAATGAGACAGAGACAGTCTCTGAGAGACATAGAGACAGAGACTGAGACGAAGACCATCTGTGACAGAGATATAGAAAAAGACAGAGACCTTCTCTGACAGAGAAAAAAGAACAGAGACTGTCTCTAGCAGAGAGAGACAGAGACACAGCCAGAGACAAAGAGATAGAGACAGAAACCATCTCTGACCGAGACAGAGAGAGAGACCTAGACAGAAACAGAGACCGTCTCTGAAAGAGACAGCCACAAAGACAGAGACCGTTTCTGATACAGACAGAAACAGAGACACAGACAGAGACAGTCTCTGAAAGACACAGTCTCTGAGATAAACAGAGACAGAGACCGAGACAGTCTCTGATAGAGACAGAAACAGACAGAGAGAGAGAGTGAGTCAGTCTACGACAGAGAAAGACCTAGAGACAGTTTTTAACAGAGACAGCGCCAGAGACAGTATCTGACTGAGACAGACACAAAGACAGTCTCTGACAGTGACAGAAACATAATCAGGGATAGAGACAGTCTCTGACATAGAAAGAGACAGTGACAGAAACAGAGATAGAGTCAGTCTCTGACATAGACAGAGACAGAGACAGAGACAGTATCTTACAGAGACAAAGACTGTCTCAGATAGAGACAGAGACATAAACAGTGGCAGAGACCAAAGCTGACAGTGACAGACAGAAACAAAGACAGAGACAGAAATTGTCTCTGTCAGAGACTGAGACCGCCCCTAGCAGAGATACAGACAGAGACCATCGCTGACAGAGACAGAGACCGAGACCAAGACCGTGTCTGATAGAGACAGAGACAGGTACCGTCTCTGACTGTGACCGAGACAGAGACAAAGACCGAGACAGTGACCATCTCTGGCAGAGACAGAGACAGAGACCGTCTCTAACTGAGACAGAGACAAGACATAGAAAGAGACATATATTTCTTCTTTGACCGAGACAGAAACTGAGACAGTCACCTTTTCTTACAGAGAGAGAAAATGAGACAGAGACCGTCTCTGACAGAGACAGAGACAGAGACTTTAGACAAAGACAGAGACAAAGACCATCTCTGACGGAGACAGTGACAGAGGACGTCTCTGAGAGAGACAGTGACAGAGATAGAGACCTTCTCTGACAGAGACAGAAGCAGATACAGAGCCAGAGACAAAGACAGAGACTGACTCTTGCAGAGACTGAGACAGTGACCGTCTCTGACAGAGACTGAGACAGAGATCATATTTGTGAGAGACAGAGACAGACAGAGAAAGAGTCTGACAAAGACAGAGATAGTCCCTGACAGAGACAGAGACAAAGACAGAGACAAAGATAGAGATCTAGACAGTTTCTGAGAGTCAGTGACAGAGACAGCCTCTGAGAGAGACAGAGACAGAAAAAGAGACAGTCTATGACAAAGACAGAGTGAGAGAATGTCTCTGACACAGACAGAGACAGTCAATGACAGAGACAGAGACTGTCTCTGATAGCGACAGAGACAGACACATAGATAGAGAGTCAGACTCCAACAGAGAAAGACCTAGAGACAGTCTTTGACAGAGACAGCGCCAGAGACAGTCTCTGACAGAGACATTCTCTGACAGAGACAGAGACAAAGACAATGTCTGACAGTGACAGAAAGAGAATAAGGGACAGAGACAGTCTCTGACATAGAAAGAGACAGTGACAGAAACAGAGATAGAGATAGTCTCTTATCGATACCGAGACAGAGACAGTCTCTGACAGAGACTGAAACAGACACTGAGACAGTATCTTACAGAGACAATGACTGTCTCTGATAGAAACAGAGACATAGACAGTGGCAGAGACCGAATCTGACAGTGACAGACAGAAACAAAGACATAGACAGGAATCGTCTCTGTCAGAGACAGAGAGAGTGACCGCCTTTGACAGAGACAGAGACCATCTCTGACAGAGACAGAGACCGAGACCAAGACCGTGTCTGACAGAGACAGAGACAGATACCGTCTCTGACTGTGACCGAGACAGAGACAGAGACCGAGACAGTGACCGTCTCTGACCGTGACAGAGACAGAGACCGTCTCTAACAGAGACGGTGACAAAGACATGGAAAGAAAAACATATTTCTTCTTTGACCGAGATAGAAATTGAAACAATGACCTTCTCTTACAGAGAGAGAAACTGAGACAGAGACAGTGTCTGACAGAGAAAGAGATAAAGCCCGTCTCTGACAGAGACAAAGACAGAGACTGAGACTATCTCTGACAGAGACAAAGACAAAGACTGAGACCGAGAACGTTTCTGACGGAGACAGTGACAGAGACTGTCTCTGACAGAGACAGAGACGGAGACCGTCGCTGACAGAAACAGAAGCAGAAACAGAGCCACAGACAGAGACAAAGACCGTCTCTTACAGAGACTGAGACAGAGACAAAGACAGAGACCGTCTCTGACAGAGACCGAGACAGAGATCATCTTTGAAAGACACAGAGAAAACGTTGAATACAAAAAACGTGTCTGACCGACACCGAGACCGAGACTGAGACTGAGACTATCTCTGACAACGAAAGAGACAGAGAAAGAGATCGAATTTGACAGAGACAGAGACCGTCTCTGACAGAAACAGAGTTATAGCCTGAGGCACAGAATTTCTTTGACCGAGACAGAGACAGACACAGAGACAGTGTCAGACAAAGACAGAGACAGTCATTGACAGAGACAGAGTCAAAGACAGAGACAGTCTCTGAAAAGCATGGAGAGAGAGACAAAGAAGATGACCATCTCTGACAGGGACACAGACAAAGACAGAGACCTTCTCTGAAAGAGAAAGAGACAGAGACCGTCCCTAGCTGAAAGTGCGATATAGACAGAGGCAGAAATAGATATAGAGACAGAAACCATCTCTGACAGAGACAGAAAGATAAACCTAGACAGAGAGAGAGAGAGATCGTCTCTGATGGAGACAGAGACAGTGATAGAGGCCGTTTCTGATAGAGACAGAAACAGAGAGAGAGACAGTCTCTGAAAGACACAGTCTTCGACAGAGACAGAGACAGTCTCTGATAGAGACAGAGACAGTCACAGAGAAAGAGAGTCAGTGTCTGACAGAGAAAGACCTAGAAACAGTCTTTGACAGAGACAGAGCCAGAGACAGTCTCTAACAGAGACATTCCATGACAGAGACATAGACAGTGTCTGACAGTGACAGAAACAGAAACAGAGATAGAGAGAGTCTCTGACCAAAACAGAGACAGAGACAATCTCTGACAGAGACAGAGACAGAGACTGAGACAGTCTCTTACAGAGACAGAGACTGTCTCTGATAGAGACAGAGACATAGAGAGTGACAGAGACCATATATGACAGTGACAGGCAAAAACAAAGACAGACACTGAAACGTTCTCTGTCAGAGACAGAGACAGAGACACTCTCTGAATGAGACAGAGACAGTCTCTGAGAGACATAGAGACAGAGACTGAGACGAAGACCATCTATGACAGAGATATAGAAAAAGACAGAGACCTTCTCTGACAGAGAAAAAAGAACAGAGACTGTCTCTAGCAGAGAGAGACAGAGACACAGCCAGAGACAGAGATAGAGACAGAAACCATCTCTGACCGAGACAGAGAGAGAGACCTAGACAGAGACAGAGACCGTCTCTGAAAGAGACAGCCACAAAGACAGAGACCGTTTCTGATACAGACAGAAACAGAGGCACAGACAGAGACAGCCTCTGAAAGACACAGTCTCTGAAAGAAACAGAGACAGAGACCGAGACAGTCTCTGATAGAGACAGAGACAGACAGAGAGAGAGTGAGTCAGTCTACGACAGAGAAAGACCTAGAGACAGTTTTTAACAGAGACAGCGCCAGAGACAGTATCTGACTGAGACAGACACAAAGACAGTCTCTGACAGTGACAGCAACAGAATCAGGGACAGAGAGAGTCTCTGACATAGAAAGAGACAGTGACAGAAACAGAGATAGAGTCAGTCTCTGACATAGACAGAGACAGAGACTGAGACAGTATCTTACAGAGACAAAGACTGTTGCAGATAGAGACAGAGACATAAACAGTGGCAGAGACCAAATCTGACAGTGACAGACAGAAACAAAGACAGAGACAGAAATTATCTCTGTCAGAGACTGAGACCGCCCCTAGCAGAGATACAGACAGAGACCATCGCTGACAGAGACAGAGACCGAGACCAAGACCGTGTCTGAGAGAGACCGAGACAGGTACCGTCTCTGACTGTGACCGAGACAGATACAAAGACCGAGACAGTGACCGTCTCTGGAAGAGACAGAGACAGAGACCGTCTCTAACTGAGACAGAGACAAGACATAGAAAGAGACAGATATTTCTTCTTTGACAGAGACAGAAACTGAGACAGTGACCTTTTCTTACAGAGAGAGAAAATGAAACAGAGACCGTCTCTGACAGAGACAGAGACAGAGACTGTCTCTGAAAGAGTCAAAGACAAAGACAGAGACAAAGACCATCTCTGACGGAGACAGTGACAGAGACCGTCTCTGAGAGAGACAGTGACAGAGATAGAGACCTTCTCTGAGAGAGACAGAAGCAGATACAGTGCCAGAGACAAAGACAGAGACTGACCCTTGCAGAGACTGAGACAGTGACCGTCTCTGACAGAGACTGAGACAGAGATCATCTTTGAGAGAGACAGAGACAGACAGAAGAAGTGTCTGACAAAGACAGAGATAGTCCCTGACAAAGACAGAGACAAAGACAGAGACAAAGATAGAGATCTAGACAGTTTCTGAGAATCAGAGACAGAGACAGCCTCTGACAGAGACAGAGACAGAAAAAGAGACAGTCAATGACAGAGACAGAGACTGTCTCTGATAGAGACAGAGACAGACACATAGATAGAGAGTCAGACTCCAACAGAGAAAGACCTAGAGACAGTCTTTGACAGAGACAGCGCCAGACACAGTCTCTGACAGAGACATTCTCTGACAGAGACAGAGACAAAGACAATGTCTGACAGTGACAGAAAAAGAATAAGGGACAAAGACAGTTTCTGACATAAAAAGAGACAGTGACAGAAACAGAGATAGAGATAGTCTCTTATCGATACCAAGACAGAGACAGTCTCTGACAGAGACTGAGACAGACACTGAGACAGTATCTTACAGAGACAATGACTGTCTCTGATAGAAACAGAGACATAGACAGTGGCAGAGACCGAATCTGACAATGACAGACAGAAACAAAGACATAGACAGAAACCGTCTCTGTCAGAGACAGAGAGAGTGACCGCCTTTGACAGAGACAGAGACCATCTCTGACAGAGACAGAGACCGAGACCAAGACCTTGTCTGACAGAGACAGAGACAGATACCGTCTCTGACTGTGGCCGAGACAGAGACAGAGACCGAGACAGTGACCGTCTCTGACAGTGACAGATACCGTCTCTAACAGAGACGGTGACAAAGACATGGAAAGAAAAACATATTTCTTCTTTGACCGAGATAGAAACTGAAACAGTGACCTTTTCTTACAGAGAGAGAAACTGAGACAGAGACCGTGTCTGACAGAGAAAGAGATAAAGCCTGTCTCTGACGGAGACAAAGACAGAGACTGAGACTATCTCTGACAGAGACAAAGACAAAGACTGAGACCGAGAACGTTTCTAACGGAGACAGTGACAGAGACTGTCTCTGACAGAGACAGAGACCGTCTCAGACAGAAACAGAAGCAGAAACAGAGCCACAGACAGAGACAAAGACCGTCTCTTACAGAGACTGAGACAGAGACAAAGACAGAGACCGTCTCTGACAGAGACCGAGACAGAGATCATCTTTGAAAGACACAGAGAAAACGATAGATACAAAGAACGTGTCTGACAGACACCGAGACCGAGACAGAGACTGAGACTATCTCTGACAGCGAAAGAGACAGAGAAAGAGACCGAATTTGACAGAGACCGTCTCTGACAGAAACAGAGTTATAGCCTGAGGCACAGAATTTCTTTGACCGAGACAGAGACAGACACAGAGACAGTGTCAGACAAAGACAGAGACAGTCATTGACAGAGGCAGAGTCAGAGACAGAGACAGTCTCTGAAAAACATAGAGAGAGAGACAGAGAAGATGACCATCTCTGACAGAGACACAGACAAAGACAGAGACCTTCTCTGAAAGAGAAAGAGACAGAGACCGTCCCTAGCTGAAAGTAAGACATAGACAGAGGCAGAAATAGATATAGAGACAGAAACCATCTCTGACAGAGACAGAAAGAGAAATCTAGACAGAGAGAGAGAGATCGTCTCTGATGGAGACAGAGACAGTGATAGAGACCGTTTCTGATAGAGACAGAAACAGAGAGAGAGACAGTCTCTGAAAGACACAGTCTTCGACAGAGACAGAGACAGTCTCTGATAGAGGCAGAGACAGTCACAGAGAAAGAGAGTCAGTGTCTGACAGAGAAAGACCTAGAGATAGTCTTTGACAGAGACAGAGCCAGAGACAGTCTCTAACAGAGACATTCCATGACAGAGACATAGACAGTGTCTGACAGTGACAGAAACAGAAACAGAGATAAAGACAGTCTCTGACCAAAACAGAGACAGAGACAATCTCTGACAGAGACAGAGACAGAGACTGAGACAGTCTCTTACAGAGACAGAGACTGTCTCTGATAGAGACAGAGACATAGAGAGTGACAGAGACCATATATGACAGTGACAGGCGAAAACAAAGACAGACACTGAAACGGTCTCTGTCAGAGACAGAGACAGAGACACTCTCTGAATGAGACAGAGACAGTCTCTGAGAGACATAGAGACAGAGACTGAGACGAAGACCATCTATGACAGAGATATAGAAAAAGACAGAGACCTACTCTGACAGAGAAAAAAGAACAGAGACTGTCTCTAGCAGAGAGAGACAGAGACACAGCCAGAGACAGAGATAGAGACAGAAACCATCTCTGACCGAGACAGAGAGAGAGACCTAGACAGAGACAGAGACCATTTCTGAAAGAGACAGCAACAAAGACAGAGACCGTTTCTGATACAGACAGAAACAGAGACACAGACAGAGACAGTCTCTGAAAGACACAGTCTCTGAGAGAAACAGAGACAGAGACCGAGACAGTCTCTGATAGAGACAGAGACAGACAGAGAGAGAGTGAGTCAGTCTACGACAGAGAAAGACCTAGAGACAGTTTTTAACAGAGACAGCGCCAGAGACAGTATCTGACTGAGACAGACACAAAGACAGTCTCTGACAGTGACAGCAACAGAATCAGGGATAGAGACAGTCTCTGACATAGAAAGAGACAGTGACAGAAACAGAGATAGAGTCAGTCTCTGACATAGACAGAGACAGAGACTGAGACATTATCTTACAGAGACAAAGACTGTCTCAGATAGAGACAGAGACATAAACAGTGGCAGAGACCAAAGCTGACAGTGACAGACAGAAACAAAGACAGAGACAGAAATTGTCTCTGTCAGAGACTGAGACCGCCCCTAGCAAAGATACAGAGGGAGACCATCGCTGACAGAGACAGAGACCGAGACCAAGACTGTGTCTGAGAGAGACAGAGACAGGTACCGTCTCTGACTGTGACCGAGACAGAGACAAAGACCGAGACAGTGACCGTCTCTGGCAGAGACAGAGACAGAGACCGTCTCTAACTAAGACAAAGACAAGACATAGAAAGAGACAGATATTTCTTCTTTGGCAGAGACTGAAACTGAGACAGTGACCTTTTCTTACAGAGAGAGAAAATGAAACAGAGACAGAGACAGAGACTGTCCCTGAAAGAGTCATAGACAAAGACAGAGACAAAGACCATCCCTGACAGAGACAGAAGCAGATACAGAGCAAGAGTCAAAGACAGAGACTGACTCTTGCAGAGACTGAGACAGTGACCGTCTCTGACAGAGACTGAAACAGAGATCATCTTTGTGAGAGACAGAGACAGACAGAGACAAAGACAGAGATCTAGACAGTTTCTGACAGTCAGAGACAGAGACAGCCCCTGACAGAGACAGAGACAGAAAAAGAGACAGTCTATGACAGAGACAGAGAGAGAGAATGTCTCTGACACAGACACAGACAGTCGACAGAGACAGAGACAGACACATAGATAGAGAGTAAGACTCAAACAGAGAAAGACCTAGAGACAGTCTTTGACAGAGACAGCGCCAGAGACAGTCTCTGACAGAGACATTCTCTGACAGAGACAGAGACAAAGACAATGTCTGAGAGTGATAGAGAGAGAATAAGGGACAGAGACAGTCTCTGACATAGAAAGAGACAGTGACAGAAGCAGAGATAGAGATAGTCTCTTATTGATACCGAGACAGAGACAGTCTCTGACAGAGACTGATACAGACACTGAGACAGTATCTTACAGAGACAATGACTGTCTCTGATAGGAACAGAGACATAGACAGTGGCAGAGACCGAATCTGACAGTGACAGACAGAAACAAAGACATAGACAGGAACCGTCTCTATCAGAGACAGAGAGAGTGACCGCCTTTGACAGAGACAGAGACCATATCTGACAGAGACAGAGACCGAGACCAAGACCGTGTCTGACAGAGACAGAGACAGAGACCGTCTCTAACAGAGACGGTGACAGTGACCGTCTTTGACAGTGACAGAGACAGAGACCGTCTCTAACAGAGACGGTGACAAAGACATGGAAAGAAAAACACATTTCTTCTTTGACCGAGATAGAAACTGAAACAGTGACCTTCTCTTACAGAGAGAGAAACTGAGACAGAGACCGTGTCTGACAGAGAAAGAGATAAAGCCCGTCTCTGACAGAGACAAAGACAGAGACTGAGACTATCTCTGTCAGAGACAAAGACAAAGACTGAGACCGAGAACGTTTCTGACGGAGACAGTGACAGAGACTGTCTCTGACAGAGACAGAGACAGAGACCGTCTCTGACAGAAACAGAAGCAGAAACAGAGCCACAGACAGAGACAAAGATCGTCTCTTACAGAGACTGAGACAGAGACAAAGACAGAGACCGTCTCGGACAGAGACCGAGACAGAGATATCTTTGAAAGACACAGAGAAAACGATAGATACAAAGAACGTGTCTGACAGACACCGAGACCGAGACAGACTGAGACTGTCTCTGACAGCGAAAGAGACAGAGAAAGAGACCGAATTTGACAGAGACAGAGACCGTCTCTGACAGAAACAGAGTTAGAGCCTGAGGCACAGAATTTCTTTGACCGAGACAGACACAGACACAGAGACAGTGTCAGACAAAGACAGAGACTGTCATTGACAGAGACAGAGTCAGACACAGAGGCAGTCTCTGAAAAACATAGAGAGAGAGACAGAGAAGATGACCATCTCTGACAGAGACACAGACAAAGACAGAGACCTTCTCTGAAAGAGAAAGAGACAGAGACCGTCCCTAGCTGAAAGTGAGACATAGACAGAGGCAGAAATAGATATAGAGACAGAAACCATCTCTGACAGAGACAGAAAGAGAAACCTAGACAGAGAGAGAGAGATCGTCTCTGATGGAGACAGAGACAGTGATAGAGACCGTTTCTGAAAGAGACAGAAACAGAGAAAGAGACAGTCTCTGATAGAGACAGAATCAAAGACAGAGACAAAAACAGAGATAGAGACAGTTTCTGACAGAGACAGAGACATAAACAGTCTCTGACAGAGACAGAGACAGAAAGAGAGAGCGAGATAGAGAGAGCGAGAGAGAGAGAGAGAGAGAGAGAGAGAAAGAGACAGAGAAAGCGACCGAATTTGCGAGAGACAGAGAAAGAGACAGAGACAAAGACCGTGTCTGACTGAGACAGAGATCTAGACAGAGGCAGAGAACTTTTCTGATCTAGTCAGAAACAGAGACAGAAACAGTGTCTGACAAAGACAGAGACAGTCTCAGACAGAGACAGAATCAAAGACGGTTAAAAAGACAGTGACAAAGACAGAGATAGAGACAGTTTCTGACAGAGACAGAGACTGAGATAGAAACAGCCTCTGACAGAGACAGAGACAGAAAAAGAGACCGTCTCTGATAGAGACAGAGACAGAGATATTGAGACATTCTCTGCCAGAGACAGAGACAGAGACAATCTCTGACAGAGACAGAGACAGTCTCTGACAGAGACAGAGACAGAGGCAGTCTCTGACAGAGACAGAGAAAGCCTTAGAGAGAGATAGAGAGAGAGGCAGAGACAAAGACCATCTCTGACAGAGACAGAGACGAAGACAGAGACCTTCTCTGACAGAGAAAGAGACAGAGACCGCCTCTAACAGAAACAGAGACAGAGCCAGAGAAAGAGATACAGACAAAAACCATCACTTACAGAGAGAGATTGACCTAGACAGAAAAAGAGACCGTGTCTGACCTAGATAGAGACAAAGACGGAGACCGTCTCAGATAGAGACAGAGCCAGAAAGAGAGACTGAGACAGTCTCTGACAGACAGAGAGACCGTGAAAGAGAGAGTCTCTGATAGAGACAGAGAACGTGTCTGAAAGAGACAAACTCTGACAGTGACAGACCATAGAAAGAGACAGTCACTCACAGAGACAATCACTCACAGAGACCGTCTCTGACAGTGAAATTCTCTGACGGAAACAGTCTCTGACAGAGACAGAGACAGAAACAAAGACTTTCTTTGACATAGACAGAGACAGTCTCTGACAGAGGCAGAGACAGAGACAGTCTCTGACAGAGACAGAGACCTTCTCTGACAGAGAAACAGACAGAGAACGCCTCTAGCAGAGACAGAGATAGAGACAGAGAATGCCTCTAGCAGAGACAGAGATAGAGACA
>JAXCGZ010021423.1:0-37500 GCA_037179515.1 Halocaridina rubra
AGAGAGAGAGAGAGAGAGAGAGAGAGAGAGAGAGAGAGAGAGAGAGAGAGAGAGAGAGAGAGAGAGAGAGAAATAGAAATTGGGTACCGAATTGATGGAGAGTCAAATATGACAAAACATACGATAAAATAAAATATAAATTCACAAATTGGGACGTGACTTGAAAATGCTAATGAGTGACATAAGAAACATAAATAATCATGAATAAATATCGACATTTTATGAAAGAAAATACTTCTTCACTATAAAAGGAAGTACTCACAGTATGTTTAATTGCATCTGACGTCTAATTAGCGCATTCTTCTTGTTAACGAGTGTAAACCACTGCTGCATGAGTCTCTCCTCGTCCTCCGTTCTTGTAGCTGAAATGCATCAAGAATTAAATTGCTAAATATTCTGGTTCAATGAGAAGTCTTCTGTAAAAAATAATCTGGAAAGTCTTGTACTGTATCACTGGTAAAAAAAAAAAAAAAAAAAAAGAGAGAGAGAGAGAGAGAGAGAGAGAGAGAGAGAGAGAGAGAGAGAGAGAGAGAGAGAGAGAGAGAGAGGAGAGAGAGAGAGAGAGAGAGAGAGAGAGAGAGAGAGAGAGAGAGAGAGAGAGAGAGAAAAAAAAAAATATTTCATTAAATTGCTAGCACTGCTGCAAAATTATAAATGTACATGATAAGGTCAGTACAGAATGGGTGCTGCTGGAGTTTCCTACATATTAAATTAAGTTTATATTTCACTGGCTTCCTAACCAAACCAAACAAAATAGAAGGAAAGGAAAATCAGTGAAGGTGTCATCATTGAAAATGGGCAGTATAAAATGGGAAAGATTTGGGAGGAAAAGCACAAATATGAAAGAAAGAGGGAGAACTGAGATGGGCAGACCCTCCTGTTATTGTGAATCTAAGCAGTGGATTAAGTGTATGTTGGTAGATGTAAAAAATTTGACAACTTAACCTAACCTAAAAATTTTATATTATAAAGGGAAATTGGTCCACTTTTGTGTATTTTTTATGATTGTGATATCATGACAGGCAAGAAAATTGCCCTTACATAAGGCCCGAGCACCAAGCAAAGATTAAGAAGAAGAAAATGCCGAAGTATAAGGACAAGGCATAATAAGGGAATGAAACACAATAGGAATCCTTAGGGGCTACTGGCAAGGAGGCAATCGTCCCAAAGGGCAATTATCTGTACCCCTCTATATACAGACAACGAGAGCTACATCATACCAGCATAGGGTGGATTATGATTTTTATGTATAAAAAGATAAATGTCTTATACTTACTTAGCTCCATAACTTTTCGCAGTCTCTTTTCTAATTTGGCAGCCTGCTCGTCGATCTGCTGTTGCTCTCTCTCAAGTGACTCCAACTCGTTCTGTAGATATCTGCTACTTTCGCAAGTTTGCTGAATATATAAAAAGTACATGAGTGATATTATATGTGAAATGATGTACCTTCATATTTTAATTCATCTCATAAAAAAACTCATAAGATATAAAAATTTTAAGGCTCCTTCATATAAAAAACCTGATTATGTTAGAGTGGGGGCATTAAGATAGGCATCTAGCCTAAATTCTCAAGCTCTAAAATGTCTGTGCCCACCTCTAGTATGGGGATTAATAGTGACACATAAAAAACAATTCCCTTTAGTTAAAGTAATCTTAACCTGTTAACCTCAGTGGTTAGAGAACTCAACTTGGTTTGTGACAGATCCACAATCGAGCCCATCGCAAGGTGTTAGGAAGGGCATCCAGCCCAAGCTCCAACCTGTCTGTATTCACCCACATAATGGTGATTAATAGTGAGACAACACAAGGCAAACAATATGTCAGTTAAGGGGGTCTGGGGGTTAAGCCTTCAATTATGAAAATATGTCTTGCTCCGACTATAAACTGACATGTGGTAACAGCAATTAACGAAGCCACAAAAGTAAGTATCGTTCACAATACAATAATAGTTCCGTAAACTGACATGTGGAAATTGCAATCAACTTGGCCACAAGAGTAATCAACACTCAAAATACAATAATAATTCTATAAACTGACATGAAAATTGTAATCAACTTGGTCACACATGTAAGCAGTACTCACTATACAATAAGCATTAAGGCTTAGATACAGAAATAAAATAAATCAAGAGTATATAAAATACAACACTGGACATTACCTTGTCCGGAGACGCTCTCGGAGACGTGTTAGAATATTCTTTGTCGGGAGACATTCTGTCCATTATATTTTTAAACGACTGTAATTTCGGTGCCTTTACTTCTCTCACGCCTTCGTGAGAACTGATGGGAGTTCCTGCTACATTTCTACTAGGTGCTATAGACGTCCCTGATTGTACTTCAGTAGGCGATGTTGTGGTAAAGGCAGACGGTGGTAACGCACTAACTACAGTTACGGAACTATTATTAGGTATTTTGGAGTCGTCACTATGAGATAACGATAATATATTGCCATTTTCCTGTAAAAAAGAAAAATAAATTAAATGATACTTTTTGTAATTACTATTTCCTTGCAAACTGTCATCGCTAAGAGATAACGATACTACATTAGCATTCTCCTGTATAAGAAAAAAAAATAAAATTGCATAAAAATATTTTGTAGCTACTATTTGACTGCAAGTCCACTTGTGGGGGGAAGAATACCTCCACTGTGTTCCCCAGTGCATTGTAAAAGTCGACTTAATGGAACACAGAGAGTGATGTTTATTTTTTGCTTCAACTCAGCCATGTCTCGTAAGGGGACAATGGCTTTTATATGTAGATATATAGACTGCTTTCTTGCAAAATGTTTCCACCAATACTGGTTCACATTTTCCCAAAAGCTACTCTTTTTATAAAATACTACATAAATTAATTCAGCTTATGTAAGACATTCAATAAAGGATATAGAAAAAACAAACAATTTCGCATAAACAAAAAAAAAAAATCATTCATTCATTAACTGCACCCTGAGAATATGAAACACTCAGATTTCGTCAAATAAATATTTTTGCTTGAATACAATTCAAAAGTTTTTACTTTGACTCTGACATCCCATTCAAGAGGACTATGACTTTTGTAAAATAAAAAGACAATTCAAAAGTATATGATTTTTAATTAACTTATCTGCATTAAATTTTCTTTATCCTACCACAGGATTTGCTTTGTTCATCAGATTTTCAGTAATTCATGCCCCAAATCTGTCTCTCTTCACTGCAGTCTAATATATATTAACCCTTTTAATATTAAAATTGGGTTTAAGTAAAAAATTGGTTTGAGGAGTAAATACTAATTACTATCACCAAAGCTGCAGGAAATTAAATATTAACAATCACTATCACAAGAAGAGCAGCAGGAATTTAAATAAAAATAATCACTATCACAGGAAGAGCTGCAGGCATCTAAATACAAACAATCACTATCACAAGAAGAGCTGCAGTAATCTAAATAAAAACAATCACTCTCACAAGAAGGGCTAAAAAAATTTAAAAAGAAATAATCACTATCACAAGAACTGCAGGATTATCACAAGAATACCCGCAGAAATTTAAATAGAAACAATGACTCTAACAAGAACAGATGCATAAATATACACAGAAACAACCACTATCACAAGAAGAGCTACATGAATTCAAACCGAAATAATCACTATCACATGAACAACTGCAGAAATTTAAAGAGAAACCATGGCTATCACAAGAACAGCTGCAGAAGTTTATATAGAAACAATCACTATTACAACAAAAGATGCAGGAATATAAATAGAAACAATCACTTTCACAAGAAGAGCTGCAGGAGTTTACATACAAACAATCACTATCACAAGAGGAGCTGCATGATTTTAAATAGAAACAATGACTATCACAATAAGAGTTGCAGGAATTTAAAAGGAAACAATGACTATCATAAAAAGAGCTACAAGAATTTAAGTAGAAACAATGACTATTACAAGAAGAGCTGCGGGATTTTAAACAAAAAACAATGACTATTACAAGAAGAGCTGCAAGAATTTAAATAGAAATAATCACTATCACAAGAGGAGCTGCTGGAATTTAAGTACAAACAATCACTATCACAAGAAGAGCTTCAAGAATCTAAATACAAACAATCACTATCACAAGAAGAGCAGCAGGAATTCAAATAGAAACAATCATTATCACAAGAAGAGCTGCAGGAATTTAAATACAAACAATGACTATCACATGAAGAGCTGCGGGAATTTAAATCAAAACAATGATTCTCACAAGAACAGATGCAGAAATTTACATAGAAACAATCACTATCACAAGAAGAGCTACACAATTTTAATCAGAAATAATCACTATCACAAGAAGAAATGCAAGAATCTACAGAGAAACAATGATAATCACATGAACAGCTGCAGGAATTGATGTAGAAACAATAACTATCACAACAAAAAGCTGCAGGAACTTAAATAGAAATATTAACTATTACAAGAAGAGCTGCATGAGTTTAAGAGAATGTAGTTGGCATAATACGCATTTTTTCAACCTTTTCAATTCTAGGTGGGTTTAATTTTTCTTTATTATTTACATTATATATCATTTCAAAATTTATATGACAGGTTAGATTTTAAAAAATCAAGTCCTGATATTCCAAATTATTCCAAAGTGAGAATTATGGGAAGAGCCTCTACTCCTGATCTCTTATAGTAATGTGATCAGTTTTACATCAATGGCTCCCTTTTCTACTAAGGGCTAAGACGGTGCCTACTAGCGAAGGACTTTGGTTTTGGCAGGTGTGATTGCTATTCTGAGTGAATGCCCTATCTTGAGCGGTACCACTTTGCCACGATAACCACACCTAGTCTCTTACGGTAAAGACCAGAAATACCTAAATGGTCTACATGCAATGTGAGAACTTATTTTCAGAATACCGTTGTTGATGTGTGACATTTAATGCGTTACTATTAATCGCCGTTTAAGTGTGGGTGGACACAAACAGGTTGGAGCAGGGGAATTAAGGCTGGAAGCTATTCATAACACCCAGCAGTGGGCTCACACAAAGATATGCAACTTTCAAAGTCAAATGTTCTCTGATCAGCTTTATGCTACGGACTCTCTTTCCTACTAAATGCTAGGATGGTGCCTTTTTGTGAAGGACTTTCGTTTGGGCAAGTGCAACCATTACCCTGCGTGAATGACCTTTCTAATCTCAGACAATGGCAGGTCTCGAACTGACAAATCATAGTTGCACATGCTACCAACCACTAAAAACTGAAAATTGTTTAAAAGGCAATCAAACCTTGGTAATGATTTAATTAACAAGACGAAGTCTTACCTCTGTAATTTGTAGAGGCTGCTCTTTTCTTTCTTCATTCTCTTCTGTAGAGATATAAAAGTATAAAAGGAAATACTTTTGACTGTCATTACACAATATATATATATATATATATATATATATATATATATATATATATATATATATATATATATATATATATATATATATATATATATATATATATATATATATATATATATATATATATATATATATATATATATATACTCCCTACTTATGAACGAGTTAGGTTCCAGAAGTTCGTTCGTGTAAGTTGTGCTCAAGTAAAATAAAGTACTGTACTGTACAGTACATACATATGCAGTGCAGTACAATACTTAGGCTAGACACTTACCTACTACATAAAACATAAAGTATACAGTATTAATGAATTCTAATACAGTAATAATAATGCAATAAATACAGTTCCATACAGTACAGTAATACATACACTAATACATGGGTATATAATGGGTAGGCTTTTATTTGTATCCGCAAATGTTCGCAACTCAGTTATTCGAAAGTAGGGGAGTGTATGTGTGTATATATATATATATATATATATATATATATATATATATATATATATATATATATATATATATATATATATATATATATAGATATATATAGATATATATAGATATATATAGATATATATATATATATATATATATATATATATATATATATATATATATATATATATATATATATATATATATATATATATATATATATATATATATATATATATATATGATTCAAACCTACTTCTTGTAGAACAGAAGTCAATAGCTATGTGCACTTAGCCATAAATGTCAGAGTATCAATGCATCCTTTAACTATGCAGTTTTACATTCAGCCAGCCAACCATGACCAACACAAGACTTATAAATCTAATCATATCTGACAATGATATAACAGTCCGACGACTTTATCTACGTCTTTATATAAAAGAAAAAGATTTGGAAATGTTAGCAACAACAGAGCAATATATAGCTTGCAATTTCATGTGACACCATTACTCCCATTTACAATAGAAGAGGGCAAACACAACTTGGAACTGGGGATTAAGGCAGAATGCCATTCTTGATGCCCTGCAGTGGGCTCAAATCCTGGTTTGTCACTTCTCAGATAGAGTGCTTTTACCACTTTGCTATTGTGGTCCTCAACGATAGAGCATAATATGATATATAATAATGAAAATAATTGAACACTACGTTGGAGAACAGCTCACCCTGCGTATTCTCTTGGGCATGCGAGTGGACAGAAGCGTGTATTGAGGAAGGGGAAACAACACCCTGCTTGGCTTCCGCTATCAGTCTTCTTGCACGTTCTCTTAGGTGCGCTTGTCTCTCTTCTTCCTCCTAGAATATAAAATATCACTGATGACTTATGGCACAAGGCAATGAAGTACAGTATATGTGCATTTGAACACTTATCATATATCTAAAAATACTGATTTTCTGCAATATACTAAAAAATAAAATAAATAAACAATATTAAAGATGAATATATATATGGTGTAGTTGGTAGCACCTTGGCAAATCAATTATGTGTCTTAGGTTCAAGTCCCGGTCGGGGTTAAATTTATATATATATATATATATATATATATATATATATATATATATATATATATATATATATATATATATATATATATATATATATATATATATATATATATATATATATATATATATATATATATATATATATATATATATATATATATATATATATATATATATATATATATATATATATATATATATATATATATATATATATATATATATATATATATACTGTATATATAGCCTCAGAGATATAAACAAGTCTCAAAACAACATACCTCAAATAGCCCCACTGGAGACCATCTGTTCGAGAATTAACAGACCCCTTTGCCAGAAATTATTTTTTGGCAAAAGTTTCTAAACGACTTGGTATGCAAGCTTTCAAAGCCCACTAGCCTGCATTGTCAGGCAGTTAATTAACACTGACAAAAAGAACTCTCTTGGAATGGGAAAAGGAAAGTTTGGAAGTGCTACTTATATAAGGGCAAGACTATCCTCTTCCAAGATTAGGTATTCAACAAATCAGAACTTATGTCTTACTATTCCTTGGCGCTTGTTCTAGAAATCTCTCTATACACTCTTCAACGAGGATATTTAAGGCATGGTGCTTTCATGTAAAAAGTAATGAATATATAATATTATAACAAAATACTTACATATGGCAGACTGGATTAGATAAACAAGCAAAAATAAATACCCCTTTGACAATGATTTTCAAGGACTTTTATATCATAAGAAAAATATACTATGAAAAGTAAAGAATAAAATAAAATTATAAAATGCTATCTATCAAAGGCACAAAAATACAATATTTATAAAATACATATGAACAGTGCAATGGATTAAAAATATGCTATAAGAAGGCATGCATAACACAAAAGATAACAAGATACATACAGCAATGAGGTGATGTGGGCCAAAAGGATTTCTCAAACCTGCTAGCACAGTGAACTGTGATGGACGGGTGTGAGGGGAATTGGCAAGTGACGAAGCGGTTGGGGCAACCAAATTTGGCTGTCAGGCCTCACTGTAGAATAACCTTGCCCCCCTACCTAGTGGATGACCCAAGCTGGGTGTTAGGGGTTGGATATGTGGCTAAGAGAAGGAGGAGCTAGGAGAAGTAATTGAGGCATGTGTTGGATCATGATGAATGCGTGTATCTTGGTTTGGCCATCCCTCTTAAAAGGGGGAATGGGGTCATGTATGTATATGGACATACAGAAAACCAGATTAAATATGCAAGAAAATATAACTTTACCTTAGACATTGATCTTTGAGGACCCGGATGAAGCTGTGCTTCTCTTCTCGCTTGTTCTAGCAGATGTCTCGCACGTTCCTTCAATTCTTCGTGTCTCGAGGAAGGACGCTGGTGAAAGAGAGAAATGCAAGAGTCAATATTTCAGCAATTTAAAATAAAAACTATATTTTCCATGAGATCATTGGTCATATTATATTTAAACTATTATGATCTCTCGATAAAGACATTTAAATACATAAAGCAGTTTATATATATATTACACAAAACATACCCAGAGCACTGATTTGCATATTGAGATACCTGTTTTAAACAGTTTCACTGAGGGGAAAACAATATCATCATGAAATGAAAACAAAGGTTTGGGGAGTGCTTATAAATCATATTGTCAGGTAATAAACCATAATGAGAGATGATTAACAACACAAAATTACTGCATTTTAAAAATTATGAGCCAAAATACTGCATGGTACCCAGTGATGATGTCTGTGATGCCTATGGCAGTTTTCCAAACCTACCCTAACTTTTGCAACATAATAATTAAATAGGTTGCATTTTAAACATGCTTGCAACAATTTTGCATTGACATCCACTGGGGACTAAAGCAATAATTTGGCAACAAAAAGACATATGAAAAAAGTTTTGGGTAAACATGTCAAATATTCACTACAGCCGATCCCCCTTTCAAGATGGTATAAACTGGGCAAGGCTTCGGCTGCCCGAGTGAATGCCCCTTGAATTCAAAATAATTTACTTGCTTATGTATGGCACCACTACCAGTGCCATCCTGCTTATAGTATTGCTACATAATGAATGATTATATTAAACGAATTTTGACTCCGGCAGAATTGTATGAAACTTCATCCTACACAAATAACAAAGAAGACAAATACATATCACATCAACTGGTATTAAATTTAATATAATCACTTTGATTTACGTAAATTTTATTTCCAGTTCCCTGGAAGTTAGATAACAAGGAAATTATTTTCTTTTATATATTATAGTCGAAAAAATGTATGGAATATTCCTTTCAATAAGTAAATATAAATATGCAGATATTTTTGCGATGGTTACCCAAATTCTAGAATTGTAAATAGCTGCATAAAAAAAAAAACATGCTGTTAGTTTTGGTAATGCAACATTCAAAAACAGGCATTAGTTCAGAGAGGGAATAGGAGCAATAGTTTCAATTAGTTCAGAGGGAAATAGCAGCAATGGATACAGGTAATTCAGATGGGACAAAGAAGTAAATTTCAGCAATATATAAAACCCTAAAAAAACATATATATATATTAGTAAACCATCAAATGCAAAGGTATAGCTAACACTGTGTTAACCTGAATCAGTCGATATATTATAGAATAGATTACACAATAAATTATTAATTAAATAACAGAATAAATTATATAATAATCAATAGAAGTACCACTTAAGTTATCTGTTGTGATTATTGTTATCAATACCAAATATACGAGTAAATAATTTCTGAGTTCAATATAATATAGAAGATTACGTTAATATCAAGACTACAGAAGAACGTTCAAAAAACATTACTTTTTTATACTAAACTTACTTAAATTGAAAGATCATATGAATTATTGAAAACCTATATACCCTTCAGTAATAATAAACTATCAAAACTTCTATTCTGAATCGGAATTGAGCTGCATTAAACTTTGCAGGATATAAAAGTGAGGTTCGTCATTATCAAATCTTTTGGCTTCTACTGTCAGAGGTCGCCATGGCAGATAGATCATTTCTACATCGCCCTATCCCTTGCTTCCTCCTCCATCACATCACACATCCCCATGACCTTCCTTACCGCATCCATAAACCACCTCTTTGATGAGAGAAAACATAAAAGGTATGAAAAATATATTATTCTCAGTCTTTATCCAGTGAAGTTTTTCTGCAGGTAATCATTAAGCTATCACCATATCCAATAACCTCTTCTTTGGCCTACCTATCATTCTCCTCTTCTTTGGCCTACCTATCACTCTCCTTCTAGGCAGCTTCATCCCCGACAGCCTTCTCCCAACATACCTCTCATCCCTATCAGCACATGCCCAACCCTACTAAGTCTCATCTCTCCATACTGCCCAATCCTCTGCATCCCCCTCTATCACATCACACGTCCTCATGTCCTCGCTACATCCATAAACCTCTTCTCTGACCTACTTACCTACTTCTCCTCCTCATACTTGGCAACATCATCCTCAGCATCACTCTATCAATATACCCCTCATCCCTCTTCAGCACATGCCCAAACCATCTAAGTCTCTCTTCATAATTTCTTGAAAAACTTAGCAACATTTACCACACTGCATGTCCAGTAGTTTTTGAACCTTTGCTGCAATTATCATTAAATTATATATTTCAGCAAGCAAATAATCAACACATGCAGTTGTTCATTGTGTCGAAAAAAGCTAAATTGTCTTGCTTGCATGAAAATTAAAGCTATACACAGATAATTTTTAAAAACGTTTCACCATACACATGTAAATTACTATGCTTACATGAATTTTGTACCAGTACCCTGATAAATTAATGTTTATTATTTCAAACAACTTTTCACCATAAACAAAGAAACTGTATGGCATATATTAACTCTCATAGCTGATAAAGACTATATTAAATTGGAAATTTTTTCTTTTTCAGAAATTATTGGTAATAATTTCATTACTGATATTATATGAAATTCACAACTCTCAGTCTGCAATATTGAGATCCTTAACAACCCAAAAAGTGCAGATTAAGTTGTGCAACTAATTAAAAAAAAATATACTCTTTTCAAATATTCAATGCACAGTTTATAATTTTTCTCATTTTCAAAGGAATAGAAACTGCTTTATAAATTCGCAAATATAACTCGCTATAATTCCAGCTTCTTGTGGTAGCCGCCAAAGATCAACTTAAAATATTAAAATATTAAATAAAACAATTATAAAATATTAATTTCTTGATTTTATAAAAATACAAATATAGGTTGGAGGGCAGGAAAGTAATCATGCAAAAGACAAGCATTAGTAACCTATTTGAAATAAAGTAACACTGGAACACAGAAGCATAAAAATAGCAAAACTACGACTCTGTTTTTTTTTTTTTTTTTTTTTTTTTTGCCAAAAACTCTCCAGCAGGATTGGCAGTAATGAGAAATCAGCAGCAGAATTCAGCACTCTGTAGGTACACATAACAAGCCAAACTTGCAGAACCTTGGACAGCAGAAGATGAAGTGCCTCTCTATTGCGTTCAGCGTCTACTAACGACAACCCAGCAAAGCGTGTGAAAATGATGACGTCATTTTGATCTGGATCTATGTCCCTTGAGGATTCAAGACCACAGTCCTGGTTTGTCGAGTCCGTCGTTACGGTACGTTCCTTAACTACTGTTATTGCAGCCGTTAAATTATCAACTGCATGTTGCTTATTATCGTCTATAGACTTATCTGTTAATAAGTCTATGTCTGGCTTAATTTGATATTTAGGCCTGGCACCATCTGATGACTGAGAATACGAGAATCCACTATCTGCTATATGAACTTCACCTCTAATGACTGCACTTGGGATATGTATTTGTCTTGCCTGATCATTTACAGCTAATTCATGACTGATAGTGTGCTGACTATAGCTAGTTGTAACATCTTTCATCTCAGTTCTACCTTCAGTTATGGCACTATCTCGATCTCTCCTTTCCCCAGGAGTCTGTCCATAAAAGAAAAGATTATAAAGCCCCTTAGTGGTCTGACGGATTTTATCCGCTAACCATCCCCTTTCGACAGACTTCGTCCGCTGCCCGTCGTTTTCAGAAGACAATGGCACAACTGATAAATGTTGTTTTAAATTAATATGGCTTTTCAACATCATTGCCTTATCGTCTCTTTCTCTACTATCAAGTTTTGGAGATAACCTCACTGATATAGTATTGCTATCTCTCCTAAAATCCAGTTCCATTTCACCAAACTCAAAATCACTGTCAAAAGCCCCGCCTTCCTCATTAATGTTCTCAAGGTCTTCTAGCCAATCTTCTTCTTCTTCCTCCACGGGAAGCTGAAAGTCAGTCCCATCAAGCACTGAATCTGGTGAGCAACTCAGGTAGTATATTGAGTCCTCAAACTCGCAAGTGTTTCTTCTACTAATATTTTCCATCTCTTTCTCTTCCTTGGAATGATAAATCACTCTTGGTATAGGTATGGCATTAGAAGCTTCCAGGATTCTTTCTTCTGGAAGTGGAAAATCAGTGATGGCACCAGTACTGACAAAGCTACGTCTACCTTTCATCACACCAGCCCAATACTGTAAAACGGCTGCATTATTAGCAGATTCAACATCCCACGCATCCTTAGAGCTACTGCTTTCTATAGATATTCCTTGCGACTTCAAGGAAACACTTAGAGGAGGTGTAGTCTTCATGAAAGCAGAGCAACTTGAATTTCCAATTTTATTTTGGGAATTCTGAGCCACATCAAGAGATGAAGAGCTAATACTATACTCTGGAATGCTAACTGCCTCGATGTTTGCATTAAATTCATTGCCTTTGTATCCTGAAGCTTCTGATATTTTAGTCTGGTCTGACTGGGGAGGCAAATCAGATATGACCATGGATTCTTCTGACAAAGAAAAAGTAGACTTAAAAGCCAAATTACCTTTCTCTGGCAAATGAATGTCTTTATTTACCTGATCACTTGTGCTTTCCTTATCCTCGAAATGATTATAATGACTGGAGATGTCACACATTGGAATGCTTTCTGTTACCAGCTTATATTCTAATATGTCAAGCTTACTGTTATCTCTATCTGTAGAAGATATTGGATCACCAGATTGCCCTCCAGGCACAACATCTGGCAATGCACTTTCTTGCAGACTGTTACATTCTAAAATCAATAGTGATGTGTCTTCTAGAGATGCAGTAAGAACTACAGGGCTGTTGTCAACCCACGGTTCAGATAATTCATCATATGGTTCATACGTATACTCTACGGGTGTGAGACTCTTTACTAATCCATGATCACCACTATTTTCCCCAAAGCATCTCATACAATCTTCAGTTAAAGAAATGTCAGCCAAAGCAGAGTATACAATTTCCTCCTCCACAAAAGCATGAATACATTGCTCCTTCTCAACTTTTATCACTTTGGCCTGCACCCTCTCTGGCAACTGAAACTGTTTGTTACTAACCACAAACACATCAATGAATTCCTGAGTTGCTTCCTCCGCTGACGCGTACATCAACGCTCTAAGCATCTCTTCCTCTGCTAATGAACAAACAGGGATGCCCTCCATATCACTCATGTAATCTGATTCTTCATCATCTCTGCTATCTAATGCTTGCAAGTTGTTTCTGCAAGCACTATCACTTTTCTGACAATCTGTGATTTCTTCTGTAATGCCCTCTGATGTACTTCCAGAAAGTGAAACAGATTCCTCACTTGGGGCATGGATTAAAATCTGAGGAATTTCGAGCAGAGACTTATCATCTAAGTAATCTGCGGTATCATGATTTTCTGTAAAATCATGTAAAATACCATATCCCTGATTAGGATTTTCAGATGGTATTGTTGGTGGCTCAATAAATGTAACTCCATTATCAGAAGGCAAAACTGAAGATATATTTTGGGATACAGATTCCATTTCAATACTTTCTATACTTTCCATAGCATGTAATAAACTGAGGGCTTTTCTATGTCTTACTGCATAAGTGTCTTTACATTCCTGTTGAAGAGGTATGACGCTCTGATCGTCAGTTACCCTCCTTAACTCATCAGTTGAATCAACAGTGTACCTGGTTTCATCTCTTATGCATGAAGGATTTCCATCACCATCTTTTGCACCTTTATCTACACTTATATTAAATGGCAAAAAAGAAGACTGGTCACATATAGTACTCTCAAATGGCAACAATAGTTCACCTTCCTCAACACTTAGACTCTTTGGCTGCCAAGTAACAATCATAGATTCCTCTGCTGAATCTGATCTATTTTGGACATTATCACCTTCCTCAACACTTGGACTCTTAGTCTGGCAAGTGCTAATCATTGATTTATCCATTGCACCTGATTTACTTCGGATATTATCACATTCTTCAAAACTTGAACTCTTTGGTTGGCAAGTACTAATCATTGATTCCTCTACTGTATCTAATTCCTTTTGGACATAATTACCTTCCTCAACACTTGGACTCATTAGCTGGCAAGTGCTAACCGTAGATTCCTCAGTTGCATATGATTCAGTTTGGGTTTTATCAACATTTTCAACACTGGGACTCTTAGGATGGCATTTGCTAATCATAGATTTCTCTGTTGTAGCTGATTCATTCTGAGCATTAGAAACATTTTCAATGCTACGAATCTTTGGATGACAAGTGCTTACCATAGATTCTTCATCTGCAACTGATCCACACTGGACAATACCACCATCATGAACACTTGAGCTCTTTGGTCGGCAAGTGCTAATCACAGATGCCTCTCTTGCATCTGATTCATTTTGGACATTATCATCTTCTTCAACACTTAGACTCTTTGGTTGGAAAATGCTATGCAAAGAGTCCTCTCTTGGATCTGATTCATGTTGAATATCATCACCATCTTCAAAACTTGGAATCTTTGGGTGGTAAGTGTTAATCATATATTCCTCTGCTGAATCTGATTCAATTTGGACATTATCTCCTTCCTCAACACTTGGACTCTTTGGTTGGATAGGGCTAATAACAAATTCCTCTTTTGCAATTGATTCACTTTGGATATTATCACCTTCTTCAACACCTGGACTCTCTTGTTGGCAAGTGCTAATCACAGATTCCTCAGTTGCATCTGATTCATTTTGGACATTATCGCTATTATGGACACTAGGTCTCCTTGGCTGGTAAGTGCTAATATTAGATTTCTCTGTCGCATCTGAGTCAATTTGATAATTATCACCTTCATCAACACTTGGATTCTTTAGTTGGAAAGTGTTAAGCACAGATTCTTTTTCTGCATCTGATTCACTTTGGACATTATCACCATCTTCAACACTAGGACTCTCTGGTTGGCAAGTGCTAATCACAGATTCCTTTGTTGAATCCAATTCAATTGGGCCATTATCACCATTTTCAACACTAAATCTCCTAGTCTGGCAAGTGCTAATCATATATTCCTCTGTTGCAACCGAGTCATTTTGGAATTTATCACCTTCATCAACACTTGGCCTCTTTGGTTGGCAAGTGCTAATCATAGAGTCTCCTGCTGCATCTAATTCACTTTGGACAATATCACCATCTTCAACACTTGGACTCTTTGGTCGGCAAGTGCTAATCATAGATTCCTTTGCAGAATCTGATTCATTTTGGACGCTTTCTTCTTCCTCAAGAATTGGACTCTTTGGTCGGCAAGCACTAAGCATGGATTCTTTTTTTGCATCTGATTCACTTTGGACATTATCACCATCTTCAACATTAAGACTCTCTGGTTGGCAAGTGCTAATCACAGATTCCTCTGTTGCATCTGATTCATTTAGGACATTACCACCATTTTCAACACTAGATCTCCTTGGCTGGCAAGTGTTAATCATAGATTCCTCTGTTGCAGCTGAGTCAGTTTGGAAATTATAACCTTTCAAAACACTTGAACTCTTTAGTCGGCAAGTCCTGATTAGAGATTCCTCTGCTTCATAAGATTCATTTTGGAAAATATCACCTTCCTCAACACTTGGCCTCTTTGGTTGGCTAGTGCTAACCATAGAGTCCCCTGCTGTATCTAATTCACTTTGGACATTATCACCATCTTCAACACTTGGACTCTTTGGTCGGCAAGTGCTAATCATAGATTCCTTTGCTGCATCCGATTCATTTTGGACATTATCTGTCTTCTCAAGAATTGGACTCCTTGGTCGGCAAGCACTAATCACGGATGTTTTTGTTGCATCTGATTCAGTTTGGACATTATCACCATCCTCAACACTGAGATTCTCGGGTCGGCAAGTGCTAATCACAGATTCCTCTGTTGCATCTGATTCATTTAGGACATTATCACCATTTTCAACATTAGATCTCCTTGGATGGAAAGTGCTAATCATAGATTCCTCTGTTGCATGAAAGTCATTTTGAAAATTAGCACTTTCCAAAATACTTGAGCTCTCTGGTTTGCAAGTGCTAATGACATATTCCTCTGCTACATATGATTCATTTTGGAAAATATCACCTTCCTCAACACTTGGCCTCTTTGGTTGGCAAGTGCTAACCAGAGAGTCCCCTGCTGCATCTAAGTCACTTTGGACATTATCATCATCTTCAACACTTGGACACTTTGGTTGGCAAGTGCTCTTCATAGATTCCTTTGCTGTATCTGATTCACTTTGGACATTATCTCCTTCCTCAATAATTATAGTCTCTGGTTGGCAAGCACTAATCACAGATTTTTTTGTTGGATCTAATTCATTTTGGACATTATCACTATCTTTAACAATAGGACTTTCTTGTAGGTAAGTGCTTATTGCGGATTTCTCCGTTGCAACTGATTCATTATGGACATCATAACCCTCCTCTACACAGGGAGTCTTTGGTCGGAAAGTGCTAATCATAGATGCCTCTGCTGCATCTGATTCATTTCGGACATTATCACCATCTTCAACATTAGAACTCTTTGGTATGCAAGTGCTAATCATAGATTTCTCTGTTGCATTTGATTCATTCTGGGCATTTTTACCATCTTGAATATTAGGACTTTTTGGCTGGCAAGTGCTAATCATATTTTCCTCTGTTTTATCTGATTCATTTTGGGCATTATCACCTTCTTCATTACTTGGACTTTTTGGTTGGTAAATGCTTATCACAGATTCCTCTGCTGCATCAGATTCATTGTGAATATTATCACCTTCAACACTAGGACTCCTAGGTCGGCAAGTGCCAATCATAGATTCCTCTGTTGCATGTAATTCATTTTGGAAATTATTACCGTCGTCAACACTCGGACTCTTTGGCTGGCAAGTGCTAATCACAGATTCCTCTGTTGCAACTGATTCATTTTGGACATTATCACCTTTTTCAATGCTTGCTATCTTTGGCTGGCAAGTGCTAATCACAGATTTTTCTACTGCATTTGATAAGCTTTGAACAATATCACTGTATGCAATAATTGGACTCTTTGAGAGGCAAGTGCTAATCATAGATTCCTCTGTAGTGCATAATTTATTTTGGACCTTATCGCCTTCCTCATCACCTGAACTCTTTGGTCGGCAAGCACTAATTATAAATTCCTCTGTCGCATCTGATTCACTTTGGATATTATCATTTGAATGCAAAAATTTAATGGTTTCTACATTTTTGGTACCAGTACAAACAACAGCTGATGACAACAAACTAGTTTCAAACAGGGCTTCTTCACTTTGCTTAATTAGAGATTTCTCTATATAATTATATTCCCTATTACATATCTCGACACTGTTCATTATTTGACTATTACAAGAGTTATTCGTAGATGTCCCTGCAAGCAAATTTTCAGCGATATCCCTGATTACAGTACTGTCTCCAGAAGTGTGCATAGGTACCATTGGTATCTGAGCTATTTTCGTTTCCGTTTCACAAAGTCTAGCATCTGTTTCCGTTAACAAGCACATCAAATCTCGATCTCCTGCGTCGCTGTCGTAATGCGGGAGATAAACAGGTGTAAGTGAATCAGCTTCAAAGTTCTGCAAAACTACCACTGATACACTTTCTGCCATGCTATAATCCATTAAAGGATTGAGTACATACAGTGGATAAACAGTGGTATACCCAAGGTGGGGTATATCGGTAACATATACTTGCATATATTCTTCATACGATTCCTGTATGGGAAAGCTATAATGACAGACTCTCCTCCCTTTATTCACAGTAGCAATGCCCTTATAGTCAATTTCAAATCGGCAAAGAGCATACTCATAATTGTGCTCCAGAACAGGAATTATTGAATACCATTCCAATATACATGGGTTAGAAATAACAATGGCCATGAAAGCTAACTTTTCAGAGTAAGAGATTTTGGCCCGGTAAGTATCCGGTAACTCTACGGCAAGCTCAAATATTCTATCAAATCTCATTGGTTTTTGCATGACTACCTCAGCAGGGCCCATCAAAATTGGTACTGTACCCGTCAGACCCTCCAAATTATGATCTAAACCTATGTTACGAGAGTCTGAATCCGATGGAACTGGATCAGGACGCAAAAAAGAAATTTCCTTTTTGACTAAATAAATGGGGATAAAGTTTCCTTTTGAAGTTTCCTCTTCCATGCTGGCATCACGACTTAGGAATTCCTCCATAATCTCCGCAAAAGAATCTTCAGTAGCATCTAGTGACGATGAATCTGTATTGTTACAAAATGGCTCTACGCTAGCATACACTTTGAAGTCGTCATCGCATTCTTCGTCTTCGGGCGTAGATGATTCGTTACCCAACGAAGGCTGGGGTGGTCCAAACCAAACGCTCTCGTAATCTTTGTCAGCACGAATCTCTCCTTTATCATTAGGGGAATTCCGTTCTCTTGGTATATGCTTGCTACAGGTTGTATCTTCAAATGAAACCCACAATTTCCTAGCTTCCTTTAACCTCATGAAAGACAAACCCATTCGTAGTTCCTCTGGGTCCCTTTGAACTTTACACTCTCCAGATTTTGAAAGGGGAGAAGATGATGACGTACTAACAGATATTACATTTGCATTAGTTTTTGTATTTTCAACTCGTAGATCTTGATGAACAGATGTACCGGAATCAATGATATTTTCATTGTTTCTGAACATGTATCTATATGGGTTTCTGCCCAAATTATTACTTTCTTCATCGTACTTCAATAACATTAAGCGGAGTTCTTCCTTTGGTATCTCACATTTATCACATACATTATTAGAATTATGAGAGCAGTGTTGGATACTCTCATCTTCGTTACTATTCTCTAGTTTAGAATCTGGAAGAGCTACATTGCTACCAACAGAGTCAATAGAAGTTTCTTTCCTTTCCTTCATATTATTCAGCTTTTTACTCTCACAAACTGAATTATCTTGACTCTTCCAATCAATCTCTTCAAAATTTGCCCAAGAAGACATAGCAAAATCTTTAGGTAAAGTTTGGGCATGACTATCCCTCTTTGGATCCTGAGGTACAATCACCTCTCTTGATTCTAGATTTTCAGACGCATGACTAACAGACACGTTACTACTATTTAATGAAGATGAAGAATAAAAACCTGTGTCACGGTCACAACAATTATTCACGATATCATTTTTACTTGCGTGAACCTCTTTTGCAGCTGGTGGAGAGTCCTCAAAATTGTGGGGAATGTTGTCGCACTTTTCATCAGTTTTATAGGGCTTTTCACAAGTTTCTTCCACAGCTTTTATGCTAGAAACATTACAATCATTCCTGCCTTCAGCTGTAAAATTTACATTGATTTCATTCAAACAATATTTGTTGGTTTTGTTACTATTTTCCTTCAGTACTTTGGCCTCTGAAGTTTTACTGCATGCTTCATTATTATAAGGTTTGAAAACGATTTTTTCTTTATCTATGCTATTGACCTTTGATGTCGACTCACTCTTACTTGTCATTTTACTCCTTGGAAGAGAATTATTTTTAAGTTTCTCTCTGAACTGTGCAAAAGTTCTACCATTTTTCAGCTTAGAAGGGCCTTGACTTTCAATTTTACTAGGAAGGACACGGTTTTTTGCTTTTGAGTCTGGTGAAACTGCAAATTTATTATTTTCTATGTTTTTCTTATAGTCAGAGTTTGTCTTTAATTCAGACTTCTTTGATTCAGAAGATTTCTTAAATTCAGAAAATTCCTTCAATTCGGTCATTTTCTTCCGTTCACCTCTTAAAAACATTTTGACCTTGACTTTGGAGGGCATCGCATTAGATTCTTTACTGCTCAAACGGGCATAAGTAATATCGCTCGTTTCAGGACTTTCGCTCCTCGCAGGGTAAACAACTCTTGGGGCATCTAACTTTAAATTCTTATGAGAAGAATGGAGTGTTTGAGGGCTTGAAGAGCCCTGAGTACTTATTGGATTTTTTACATTTTTCTTTATGGGATTTAAAGGACTTGTAACTGCCTTTTCCTTATAGGGTTTTCCTTGAATCTGGCCTCCACTTCCTCTCCAGCCTTCCAAAGGTGGAGGAGGTTTTTGCTAAAAAAGGAAGAAAATGAAAGAAGAAAAAAAAGGATATCCAGAAATGTGGAATCACTAGAAGATGTAAAATGATAATAGTGATCTTACAATGATAATGATACAATGCATTAGATAAATAATTGTAAAGAATCACTTAAGGATGTTGAATGATATTATTGATAAGTAATTTATAACTGGATAACTATATCAGAATATTAATTGATATAATGGTTTTCATATAATGAAGTGGATAAACAACTAACACGTAAAATGATATAGTGATATTACTATAGGAAACTGGAAAAATAACTGAGATGTAAAATGATATGGTGAGTTTGAAATAATGAATTGGATGAATAAAGAATTACTAGAAGGTGTAAAATGAGTAAAGTGATCTTGATATAATGAACTGAACAAATAAAGTCACCTGGAAACGTGAAATGCTATTTTGATTTTAATATAATGAACTAGATAAATATTGCATCACTTGATGATGTAACATATAAAAGCATCTAAAGACGAAAAATGATATATAGAGATTTGATATAATGAACTGGATAAATATAGAACCACTTGAAAGACGTAAAATTATATTGTCATCCTGATATAGTGAACTGGATAAATATAGAATCACAAGAGGACGTAAAATGATATTGTAATCTTGATATAACGAACTGGACAAACAAAGAATTACGTGAAGGACAAAATGAGAGTGTAATCTTGATCTGAACTGAAAAAAATAATTGTAAAAAATCATTGCAAGAAGTAAAATGATATAGTGATCATGATATAATGAACAGGATAAAATCTGTCATTTATAATAACCAATGACACATCTTTTTTCACCTGAAAGGTAATTTTTAGAAATATAACAAAGAGAATTATACATGAACGTGATTCCTACAGCATGCTTTACTCTCCTACAAAAATGGTAAACATTTTTCTCACCGCAATAGGATCTAGGAAGCATTTTCTACAGTATCATAACTTATTCAAACTGCATGACAATTAATCTTAAAAGCCTTTACTATTATTTAAAAAGCTCCAATACACCTAAATAGTGCATGAAATAAACATTAAATTAAACAACATCAGAAATTACAATATAACTGATTCACAGATACAGCATCGTATAAAAATAGAAGCATTCATGACACAGAAAGCTCTAGGAGGAGAGTGTAATAGTAGAAGTAATAGTAAACAGTGGTAGTAATAGTAATAGTGTGGGTGATTGACTGCCAGTGAAACAAAGCATTGTAACAGACAAAATGGAGCACTATTACACAGTCTAATAAGCTCATTCAATGTTATAATTTTGTAGTTGTAAATAGGAAAGGCCTGAGAGAGAGCTTTGAGCTTTTGAGTGAGAAGCTCATGAGGTTGTGCAGTGTCATTCCTTTCGTGAGTAGTAGCGGGAAGAGCAGTGGTGCCACAAAGGTTGACAGCTCACAGGTACGCCTGTGGTGTCACAAAGTGGTGCCACAATGGATGACAGCTCACAGGTACGACTGTGGTGCCACAAAGTGGAGCCACAAAGGGTGACAGCTCACAGGTACGACTGTGGTGCCACAATGGGTGACAGCTCACCTTTTTTAGAGGACTCTGTCTCTCTCTCATGACCACCTGATCACGCCGAGTGGGGGATAGGTCGAGAAGTCCAGGGATTTCCTGTACTAAGGAGCCTAAGCGGGAATCAACTGGGGACCCCTCCTGAGGTCCGACGATTGTCCCATTACCGGACCCAGTCTAGTTAACCACATAGACAGTTCCCACGATTAGTATTATAAATCATAGTTAGATAGTTAGGAAAAGTTCAATATAAAGTGTTTTTGTTGTTGTTGTTTGCCGCTTTATGTCACTATTCACCCCTACTGGGCCATGGTAGTGTACAATTGTGGTAGAACGCTCTATTTGGGAGGTGACAGACACACATTCGAGGCCATGGCAGGGCACTAGGAAAGGCATCCAATCTTAATTCCCAATTTGTCCGTGTCCACCTCCTAAATGGAGACTAATAGTGACACAAAGTAAAAAAGAAAAAAAAATCTGTATACCAAATATGAATGCCTTTTTAAAACAGAGTAAATTTCTTGGGTTAATAGGGAAAAGAAATATATTTAGGAGCACTTTCGATCGATGGATATGCTCCCACACAAAAAAATATTTTTTTACATTTTATACGTCACTGTTAGTCCCCATATCAGGGAGGACAGAGACGGGCTGAAACTGGAGAATTAAAGAAGGATACCCTTCCTAACGTCCCCAGTGGGTTCGTCACAACCTGAGTCGAGCAATCTACCACTACGCTACACCAGTCCCAAAATGATACCAATATATAATGTGCAAAATACCAGGTGTTTTAAGCAGTAGTCACTAAGTTTAACAATAAAGAAATCCAAAACTAACAGTAATTCCAAAACTATGCAATTCTAATATGAATTTTCAGTTACATGAGAATATATTCTAAAAAACATGAATATGTATTACATAGTATATGACGAAGAGAATCAAACTTCTGCAAAATTTGTACAAGCCTTGAAAAATTATTACCTAATCATTTTCAGCAACGATGAAAGGTGGATTTTGGTATCTGTTAGATGATGATAATAATAATAATAATAATAATAATAATAATAATAATAATAATAATAATAAAAATGAAGAAATCTGTCACCCTCATAAGCGTAATGCTAGATAGGTGTACCTAGCCTATGGAAAAGAATATATATCTTGTGATATGATTAATATATATTATGTAAAGAAAAGAATACCAAAACTAAAATATAGGAGCATTTTTGTGTAACACATTTTCCTTATGTGCAGTATATAAAATCTTACAAACTCGAAATAAATAAATAAATAAATATTAGCTACCAATGCAAGGGGAGACTAAAAACTACTGACGCAGAATTATAAAGTATTTTTTCTTCCTAAATACAGGACAGGTTCTCTCACATAACGCAAGGCAAGAAAAATGAATTCTCTCGTATCAAGTTCTTATTTCTTCTTATAATCATATTGTAGAATATAATAAGAGTTCATGGAGAATGTATACAGCAATATTTAGTGAGAAAACGACTGTCAATGGTAAATATCCTCAGTGGCGTTAAAAAGCAAAACTACGGAAGAACTACTTTACTAAGACCTCCACCATGATCTGAAATATACCCCAATACATACTTTGAAGAAACTGTACAGTGTCTATAATTACGCTTCAAAAATGCCATTATATTCTGGGCATGGAAAATATGTGTCAATACCGAATTTGCTCTATTTACTTTCATACATGCAATAACAAAAAATGATAACTTACTTCCTGTGCAGGAGAAACGGTCGAAGATCTTGGAGAAGCAATTTTGTTTTGGTTGTAAACGTCAGAATTTTCTTGATTTTGGGGGCTGCAAAAAAAAAATTATTTTAAAAAGAATTCTAATATATATATATATATATATATATATATATAATATATATATATATATATATATATATATATATATATATATATATATATATATATATATATATATATATATATATATATATATATATATATATATATATATATATGCACAATGAAACCATGACGTTAATAATACATTATTATACAAGAAAAAATCTTGAACATCAGGGGAACACAACTCACAGTCAAAGGCTACATGTTCATGTCACAATACTGATTGGGCTACAACAGCAGATTAAAATCTACATATCATAGCACAAGAACTTTTCCCACCATTCTGAAACCATCCTGTCACAGTTGTATGTGGACTTTATGTATATATATATATTCACAATGAAACAGTGTTGTTAATAAAAAGTTTTTATCGATGATAAACATCAGCGGAACCGAAAACTGCATTGCTGGCCACTAGTTCAGGTGTAGGGCAATTGATATGAGGCTTGTTCATGACCTAGTGGCCAGAGATGCAGGTTCAGCTTTCCTATGTTCAACAGGTGTTTTATGGATAATAGTTTATAGCATTTAACCATTTAAATATGCAATATAAAAGCAATATAAGTTGTTCATTAAGTTAATGACACTCTAATATTCTTCCCCTAAATGAAACTGATAATAGGGACTTCATGATAATATATAGCACAGTAGGCAGACCAGCGCATGGTAAAATTGTGGCATCCAGTCTTAAATCCCCAAGCCAAACTTTCTTAAGGATCAATTGTCAGGTTGATCGAACTGACAGGCTGAAAAGCCTATCTAAGGGTGGAAGCTATTTTGGAAACGAAACTAGTTGCTAGTCACCAGAACAATACCACAATTGCCTAATGAGGGTCTGCAAATAATATATACAGTAAAATAATGTTGAGATGAACTTTATATTAACAAAATTGCATTCAATACCTGCAAGTGTCTATAGTTATATCGCTACATGGATTTTAGTATCAATACTAGCCTTAAGTTCCAAGCAACATATATGGTACATAGTCGAGAATACTGGATTAGCCCTCTAGTAATGATCTTTATTAAGTTAAATTTACAATAGTTCACTTCAATAAACCCAGCCAACCATATAGGAGCTTATGACATCAAGAGGAAGCCTTGATAGGAGGGTGAGAAGCATGCTAGAGACAGAGCATTAGTGAGTAAAAACGAGGCCTTACGAAAATACAAGGATAAACCAAGGGCACCTGCTTATAACCACATATGCCAACAATACAACATACACTCCCTGAGTGCTCTGTGGGGTAAGCCCGGGTTTGGCAGTGGCTTTTCTCATGTATTTGGGGCTGTTCAGTTAGGCAGATTAAGGAACAACAATATTAATAAAAAAAAAAATGAATAAGAATTAGAGAAATATGAAATCTGTTTCTAGATTTTTGTCGGTGACATCAGCTTAATCATGTTTACAGTCATGCATAGTGTGACTGCAAATTATAATTATAACTCCAGGAATGAAAGCAGACTTATCAAAGTTCGAGTTCTTGTGCCTTTGTTTTCAAACTTTAATTGTTATCAATCTGCTGACCTGACTGGAAAAAAAAAAACACTGCTGACCTAGCTGGTGGTTGTTCTTGAGACGACACCGGAGATGAAGGATCGTCCTCATCGTCAGAGGCAAAAGGGTCTACGAGCTGCTTACGAGTCATCAATGCGGGACGATCCCCACTACTGCTATTACTGCTAAGTGACGCCTGTAAAAAAGTGAAATATTAAAGACTCTTCCATAGACACAAGAAAAATACATAGTTCATCTGAACAGGCTAAGATGTGGGCACCAACCGTCCTTTTCAGCTATCAGAGGGGGCTGGATGATTCTGTCTTTTGTGCCTTGGCAAGATGTAACACATCGCATTATACAATAAAGCTTATTATGGAAGGTTGCACTGCTTTTCATCACATACACCAACAACATAACACACACTCCTAGAGAGAGCTCTCAGGGATTTGGGGCTTAAGACAGCCAGGATCGGTGTAGGCCTTCATATAGGACTCAAGGCTGTTAGGCCAGACAGCTTAGGGAGTAACAACAATAGCAGCAAGATATTGTATATAAGTGCTTAATTCTCTGTTTATCAAATTCAGTGAAAGGCAATTGAAATTCTGAAGAGTACAGGGATTCAATCCCAAGCACCAACATGTCTGGATCCACTTCCCTTTTGAATAAGGATGATTTGCGACATACAAAATGGCGTTACTTAGAGCACGACAAGACTTGCAGCACAAGGCAGCTGTGTACATTAATTAGAAAATTTGAAAATCACAGTAGTACAGCAACGATATTAAATTTTTGCAGTAAAATTAAATACTCAGTACTATTTACATTAATTAAATAAACAAAATGCAAAAAAAATTTAAAAAATCAAAATTGCTTATCCAATGAGAACATAATACGCACTGTGGAATTTCGGTTTTCGGTCTTGGCAAGTTTCTCTCGAGTTGGAGAGAGTACTTTGGTCCCAATTTTGAAGATTTCAGATGTTATGGACTTCGACGAAGCCAAAATACGATCCTTAGCAGACGGCGTGGTGACACTTCCATCTTTTTCAGAGGCAAATTCACCACTTTTTCTTTTACTTGATCTGTAAATATTGGCAAAGTATATATATATATATATATATATATATATATATATATATATATATATATATATATATATATATATATATATATATATATATATATATATATATATATATATATATATATATATATATATATATATATATATATATATATATATATATATATATATATATATATATATATATATATATATATATATATATATATATATATATATATATATATATATATATATATATATATATATATATATATATATATATATATATATATATATATATATATATATATATATATATATATATACAGTATATCAAAGCCTCTCCCAGTTTGCTGACTCTCCTGAACTGGTTGGCATCCTCTTCAGACATATAACCACATATGCCAACAACACAACATATGCATCTCGAGAGATCTGTGGGAATGCCTGGGATTGGCATTGGCTTTTCTTAGGAACTTGGGGCAGTTCATCTTGGCAGCTTTGGGAACAACAATGACAATAACAGTTTTATATTTAAACCACTAAAAGCATTGCTTAAAATAGAGACAAAGACGTCACACTGGTCCCTATTTTCCAACTCTTTCTCTTCCTCTTTTTCATTTTATTCCTTCTCCTCCTTTTCTGCACTGGATTTAGTACATAACCTTTTGTAAAATTCAAGAACCAAGACCCCCAGAGGGAGGACAAGAATACCTCCTCTGCGTAGTGTAAAAGTCGAATAAATGGGACAGAGCGAGGGACTAGGAATCTCCTTGTTTGGAGTTTCCACTCAGAGAGAGTCAAATTTAGTTGCTTTAACTCAGCCATTCCCCTTATAAGGGGGAATATGGCTTTTGCATATAGAAATACTATGTGGCTTGGTTATTATGAGCTAAGTACAGCTAACCATGGAAGGGAATTTCAACATAATGTAAATCATAAAAGCTGAAATATGTACACAGCATAACTGGCAAGATACTATTATTCCATCGCATAACCTAATAAAAACTCTTGAGAAAAAATCTGACTCTAGAGACAAAAAGTAGTTCAATATTAAAAAAAAATTAATTCATAAGGAACGATAAAGAGAACTATACAACAAAGATACTGTATTCACTTTTGCGAGCTTTGACTAGAATCAGAAGGCCTTCGTATTCTTGGCTCAGCGGATGCAGTTCTGTTATCAACTTTGACATCGGGTGAGTTCAGATGGGCGGATAGTCTCTGTAAATTTCGATTATCATCGCACGACCTCAGGTTCAGTATGTCATCCTCCCCTGAACTTGCATCTAGTCTCCCCACGGTATATGAGGATTCTGCGGCAGTATCTCCAATTTGGGCCACTTCCAGCTCATGACCTGAGGAAGAAATCACATCACTTGACCTCATAAGACCACATGCTAAAATGGGATGGGTGTTTGTTTGTCATTCTATGTGTCAAGGCGGTGGACAGACAACTTCGAGCAGGAGTATTAAGGCTCGTTGGCCTTCCTTGTGTCCCCAGTGGCCTCGTACAGCCCCGAGTAGAGTGCTCTAGCCACTGCACTACAGCAGACCCCATAATATGAATATTAAAATGAACTGCAAACATATTTCGAGTAAATATCTAAGATCACAAAAAATAGAAATAATGAATCATATGCATAGAAATTAGAGCTACGAATTATTACTAATCTCTTTAAAAACTTGTATATAACCGCATCAATAAATTGCAATTGCTCTCCATAGACAATATAGTCTGCAAAAGACCTGCTGGCCTTAACCTAGTATAGTATTTAATATTTGTATCCCCCTGAGGGGGATCCAGATACACCTCCTCCGTGTTACCCTGTAAGACATAAAAGTAGACTAAATGGGGCGGAGTGTAGTGACTGGGAAGTTTACCCTTTGAATTTTACTTTCAACCAGAGTCAAGTTTCTTGCTTTGACTCAGCCACCCCCCTTATAGTGGTGATAATGGCTCTCAATATATGTGTATGTAAATATGCATAAATTTGACCTGACCTGTAAAATGCGCCCTGAGCTGATACAAATATGTCATGACTGCTAATTTGTCAGGCACCGTCAGGATGACCATGTCTTGGGGTTCAATGAGTCTCGTGACACCCAGCCTCTCACCCGCTTCGAATGCCTTTTTGCAGTTACCCTTCACATCTTGAGGTGATAAATTATCGTAATCTCTGTGGAAATAGAAAAAGGGAAAATACATTATCAAAATACATTTACATTTCATAAAGGTTATCAATATACATTTATATATCAAAAAGGTAAAACTAAACAGTGGAAGCACAAAGCTCAAAAAATACGTAAAATGTTACAGGTCTCTAAGGAATGGCAGAAGCAAGGAACAGTGAAGGTACAGAGCCCGATTATATATCTATTACATATCTAGGGTCCAAGCCCCCTCTCCAAGCACAAGGACCTAGTGATCTCGAGGCAACGGTAGAATAATCATGAGGACCTATAGGAAATCACCAACTCCTCAAGTAACTGCCATATTTAATCAGTAACAACATGAGACAGTGGAAGCTGATCCAACCCTGGGCCAGGATATAACCTGGGGCCAGAAAATTACCAGCCCCAGACACTACCACTGTGCCACTATGTTGCTGAAGATTGGTGTTGCAATTAGTACCCATTTGAATGGGCATGGACAGACTTGTTAGAGCTTAGGGATGAAGGCTAGATGCCCTTCTTAAGGCCCCACGGTGGGAGTAAAACAACGTTAGTCACTTATCAACTCACGCACTCTACCACTGCACCACCGCAGCAGTAAATTTTTCAATTCTGACATCTGCGTCCTACCATGGGAAAAATTTAATATATCAACTGTTCAGTTTATTTATGAATTAAGTATTTAAATAATTAAAATATAATTAAATAATTAAAGTATTTAAAGAATTACAATTTAATATATCAACTGTTCAGTTTATTTATGAAAAAGTATTTAAATAATTAAAATAAATTATCAAAAGTATTTAAATGATTAAAAATCTAATATATCAAGTGTTCAGTTTATTTATGAATAGAGTTTTCAATCATTTAAATAATTAATTAAAAGTATTTAAATAATAAAAAATCTAATATATCAACTGTTTGATTTATTTGTGAGTAGAGTATTTAAATAATTAAAGTAAGTAAAATAAGTAAATAATTAAGAGTATTTAAATAATTAAAAAAAAGTATAACTGCTCAGTTTATTCATAAATAAAGTATTTAAATAATTAAATAAGTAAATAATTAAAAGTATTTAAATAATTAAAATAGTTAAATAATTAAAAGTATTTAAATAATTAAAAATATAATACATCAATTATTAATTTTATTTATGAATAAAGTATTTAAATAATTAAAATAATTAAAAGCATTTAAATAATTAAAAATCTAATATATCAACTGTTCAATTTATTTATGAATAATGTATTTAAATAATTAAAAATATAAATTTTTGTTTTGTTCTTATGTGTTACTATTAATTCCCAGAGGATTGGGGATGGACACAGACAGGTTGGAGTTGGGGAATTAAGCCTGGATGCTCTTGCTAATGTTCAGAAGGGGATTTGAACCCATGTTTGTCACTTCCAGAGACGCTCTAATCACTACGCTACCACAGTCCCCTACAAAACGCCATTCGAATGGAGGTGGTCATAGACAAGTTGGAGCTGGGGGATTAGCCAGATAACTTATGCTATTAGGCATCTTCACCATTTTTCCATAAAATAACAAAATTCCTACATTAGCTGTTTAAACTAAATCTAGAGCCTCCACTCCAGTCCACTACTTCTTTAAAAGACAGAAAGTAATTTTCAAGTTGAAATTGGATTCCTAAACAGTGTCTGTCTGTCTGTCTGTTGTAACTCAACAAACGCACAAGTTTTTCTTTTATTGAACTATTACTACTTTCTCCATTTTCCACTCTAAACACATGGTCTGGCTTTTGTTTACATTTAAGAGAGAGTAATTGTTTGTACATACGTAAGTTTGTATTTACTTGATGTATATAGGCCAATGTGGGTGAGAGAGAGAGAGAGAGAGAGAGAGAGAGAGAGAGAGAGAGAGAGAGAGAGAGAGAGAGAGAGAGAGAGAGAGAGAGAGAGAGAGAGAGAGAGAGAGAGAGAGAGAGAGAGAGAGAGAGAGAGAGAGAGAGAGAGAGAGTGTGTGTGGTGTGTGTGTGTGTGTGTGTGTGTGTGTGTGTGTGTGTGTGTGTGTGTGTGTGTGTGTGTGGTGTGGTGAGGAGAGAGAGAGAGAGAGAGAGAGGAGAGAGAGAGAGAGAGAGAGAGAGAGAGAGAGAGAGATAGAGAGAGAGAGAGAGAGAGAGAGAGAGAGAGAGAGAGAGAGAGAGAGAGAGAGAGAGAGAGAGAGAGAGAGAGAGAGAGAGAGAGAGAGAGAGAGAGAGAGAGAGAGAGAGAGAGAGAGAGAGAGAGAGAGAGAGAGAGAGAGAGAGAGAGAGAGAGAGAGAGAGAGAGAGAGAGAGAGAGAGAGAGAGAGAGAGAGAGAGAGAGAGAGAGAGAGAGAGAGAGAGAGAGAGAGAGAGAGAGAGAGAGAGAGAGAGAGAGAGAGAGAGAGAGAGAGAGGAGAGAGAGAGAGAGAGAGAGAGAGAGAGAGAGAGAGAGAGAGACTTCCCTCTTAACCAAACATTCTGATGTTGTTGCCAAGTACAAGAATAAATCCTCATGTGGAGGGGTTTTTATCCAATCTGGAAAAACTGTGCATTTAAGTTCTCTTGAAGAAGATGAACTATACACACTAATAATTTATTATTTCTCTATTGATTTTTATTTTTTATTTATTTTTTTGCTTTTCAATCTGTATACTACTATTGCTCTCATTTTTCTGTCTACTTTTTAGACACTTTTCTCTCTGAAAGGATAACAATAACATCAAGTTATGCTAAGGTTTACATGTCTACAGTAATCTAGCAGAGTGAGTGCCTTGGCACTGGGTAACTGACACTGGGTAACTAGCACTGGGTATTTCATTAAACAAAAATTCTACCTGCATTTTTGAGCTGAAATGGTGAGTTATAAACGGATTTTGCTTTGGCTTTTCTTAGAGTTTTCTCCATTTTTTTATATATTATTTTAGGTCACTTACTTTCAGTTTAGTGAACTTGTATATATGTGACTAATAAGGGGACCTCGGTATCCGAGTGGTCAAAGCGATTGATTCGGGAGTTGACAGATCTGTGATCGAGCCTACTCTGGGGCACTAGGAAGGGCATCCGGCCTTAATCCCCAAGCTCCAAAATGTCTGTGTCCACCCTCATATTGGTCCACCCCCATATTGGGGACTGAGAGTGACACATAAAAAGAGGAGTTTTATATGGGTGACTGATAGATAAGAGGGCTGCCATAGCTCAATAGTAGTGTGTGTGAGTGAGTGAGATTTGTCAAGGACTCCCATTCCTACAATGGACTAGGACAGTGCCGTCTTGCGGAGGATTATGGCTTTAGCAGGTGTGTTCGTTAACCATAGCTTAGTGGTTGAGTGTGCAAGTCAGGAGGAAACTAACGAGGGTACAATACCACCACAAGGAGTGAGGAAGAACATCCAGCCTTAATTCCCCAACTCCAACATTTTTGTATCCACCCCAATTCGAATGGAGACTAACTGAGACATAAAACGGTGAAGTCATATTTATCTTGTCTCTTAATTCCAATTTAGTAAATGCATCTGTCCGACTGATAAAATTAGTGTCAAGACACCTGTCTTTACGGCAAGGTCTTAATGGTGTGTCCATAATAGCTGTTTGGGTGATGTCATAAATAAAACAGAATTGGGTTAAAAGTCATGTTGAGAGAAATATCTCGAAGGGAATAATTTTTTTTTTTCAATGACTATTTAGAGAGGAGAGAGCCGTAGTAGCTCACTGGAAGAACACGCGAGTCTGGAAGCGACTGATGTGAGTTCGATCATCACCCTGGGGGTGTTAGGAAGGCAATCCAGCCTTAATTCCCCAACTTCCAACATGTCTGCGTCCATCCCCATGTGACACAAAAAGGTGTATTACTGTACGTTACACATTCTTGTCTAGAACAAACAAATTTTTTTTCATATAACATCTATAATAGGGTTTACCTAAAGATTAGTAAAACATATATATGAAAAATAATAAATTATGACATAAAGTTGTATATCTTCATGACAACTCAGAAGACTTTGTGAGTATGCCAGTAATTACTGCAGGTCATTCCTAGATTACTTTACAAGGACCGCGATAGTTCAGTGGTATAGGACGTTTCATGAAAATGAAGACTTAACTGAGACAATTATGACCAGAATACTTTATCGGAAATCGGTTTGCATGAGGGCAAAACATAAATTTTTTGCCCTTTCATGTGTTACAATTAGTTCCTCCTTGAATTAGCACCAGAGTCATATCATCCGCAAATAGCAATGCTGTTAAACGAACAAATATCGTGCAGGTCTGTGTAAAAAGGGACACAGTAAAATTCCATTAACTAGCTGCACTTCATCATCATCATTATCATCAAATCTTTCAGCTTCTCCCGTCAGGGGTCGCCACAGATGATCAGTCACCTCCATATTGTCTTATCTCTTGTGTCCTCCCCCGTCACATAACACACCTTCATGTCCTCCATCACTACATCCATAAACCCCCTCTTTGGCCTACTTCGCATCCTCCTGAATAGCATCCCCATCTTCGGCATCTTTTTCGAATTGTAATCTTCATCCCTCCTCAGCACATGACCAAACCATCTCAGCCTTGCCTTTCTCACCATGTCCCCAGCCAAACGTTCATAGAAAAAGCAAGATTATTACACACCCTCATGTCCTCTCTCACCACATCCATAAACTTCCTCCTTAGCCTATCTTGCCTCCTCCCGCCTGGCATCTCCATCCTCGGCATTTTTCTCCCAAAATAACCCTCATCCCTTCTCGGTGCATGCCCAAACCACCTCAGTCTAGCCTCTCTCACCATGTCCCCAAACCAAGTGTTCAAAAACGAGTAAAAATAAGATCAACAAATTGAAAACAGACTTACATAAGATCGGGTCTAAAGTGATGCAGAATGGCGCAAAAGGCAAGACCATTCCTCCAAGAGGTGGTCATGTTGGTTATTTTGACCCCCTTGTAGCCTCGGGTCACCATCTGACACCACGAAAGGAGATCTTGACCTGGGGTACAACCTCCCCCTCCTCCCGTATCTCTTAGACCTCCTCCTCCTCCTCCACCACCAGGCTCACCGCCCCCTCTTGCAGGACCCATCTGAAAAATAAATACATAAATTAATAAAAATAATAATTATGTATCACTTAATTTAGGTATATAAATGGAGATACAAAAAATCATATATATTTTTCAATGTCACACTGCCATGTGTATGAAACGGGGGGGGGGAACTGGCACTCCCTCCTTCCTTGACTCTTTTTTTGCCACAAAATACCAGCAGAGGATGTGGGTTTGGACGGGGCATATTAAAGCCATTATATCTCAATTCTTTTGCTAAGCAGAATATGGTGTCTTGGCTGAGAAAGAATATATTATTTTCACTATTATTGTTACTATATTAATAACATTACTGTTATCATTATCTCTATGAAAACAAAATATGTAATATCAGTCTTTCAGAACACGAAAGGAATGACAATAAGATGAATGATAATATATATATATATATATATATATATATATATATATATATATATATATATATATATATATATATATATATATATATATATATATATATATATATATATATATATATATATATATATATATATATATATATATATATATATATATATATATATATATATATATATATATATATATATATATATATATATAATGAATTAATAAGCATATACTGAACAATGAAATTTAATATATATATATATATATATATATATATATATATATATATATATATATATATATATATATATATATATATATATATATATATATATATATATATATATATATATATATATATAAACAATAAATAACTTCTACACAAAGCTTGCGAATCAAACAATGCAGGGGAAGAGAAGGTGAACGGGCGAATGTTTCGGAGATTGGACCATTTGTCCTTGTTTGAGGAGGAGGAGGAGGAGGAGGAGGAGGAGGAGAGGGAGGGATGAGGAGGAGGAGAGGGAGGGATGAGGAGGAAGAAGAGGGAGGGGTGAGGTGGAGGAGGAGGAGGAGGAGGAGGAGGAAGAAGAGGGAGGGGTGAGGTGGAGGAGGAGAAGGAGGAAAAGAAATATGGAGAGAAAGAGGGTTAAATAGGGGGGGGAGAAGAAAGAGAATTAAAAAGCATATAGAAAGTAAAGCACTGGAACTAAATGAGAAGATATGTTGACAGAGGAGGAGGAGGAAGAAAGGGATGAGGAGGATAAAGACATGAGAGATGGGGAAGAGGAGAAGGATATGGCTATATAATACTATTACTTTTACTACTATTACTACTACTACTTCTACTTCTTCTTCTTCTTCTTCTTCTTCTTCTTCTTCTTCTTCTACTACTACTACTACTACTACTACTACTACTACTACTACTACTACTACTACTACTACCACTACTACTACTACTACTACTACTACTAATAATAATAATAATAATAATAATAATAACAATAATAAAAATAATAATAATAATAATATTAAATACTCATTTTGCATAATATCATACGACGAAAACAGGCGAGGATGACGTCATGGGAACCTTTAAATCCACACCGCTTAACGTCACGATTAGTCCCCTTTTGAATGGGGGTGGACGGAGACATGTTGCAGCTATAAGGGGAGCAAAAGATGAATGCCCATCGTAACGTCCCGCGGTGGGATCGAACCCGTGTTATTCACTTCCCAATTTGCGCGCGATACCACTGAGATACCGCGGCAATGCCCTGAGAGGATCATCTTAAGATATTCACCAAGTCTTCTCTTTCAAAGTTATAATGGTTTCTCGCTCAAACTTTCTATATTTTGATTTCTATTTTGTTTTTTAAGGTCCGGTTTCTAGGTTTCGCTTTATATTCATGTTAACGTGTGCATGTGCAGGGGTGAAAGAGAGAGAGAGAGAGAGAGAGAGAGAGAGAGAGAGAGAGAGAGAGAGAGAGAGAGAGAGAGAGAGAGAGAGAGAGAGAGAGAGAGAGAGAGAGAGAGAGAGAGAATGATCTTATTACCTAATTTAAGGTTTTACACAAATTATTATTGCTGTTCATGAATTGTTGGCAGAAGAAGAGCTAATGTAAACAGCAGAGGTAATAAGAAAAGGCCATGGAGGATAAATTAACAAATATATACGTAATATAGAAAAGAACGAAGGATAAGAAAACTGGAGGAATATGAAACAATAATAATAATAAATAATAATAATAATAATATATAATAATAATAATAATAATAATAATAATAAAAATAATAATAATAATAATAATAATAACAATAATAATAATAATAATAATAAAAATAATAATATAATATATAATAAATAATAAAATAATAATAATAATAATAATAATAATAACAATATTAATAATATATAATAATAATAATAATAATAATAATAATAATAATAATAATAATAATAATAATAATAATAATAATTAAAAGGATATCCAAAGAATATACGAACATTCACAGATATGCACAAAAACCTACTCATTATCAACCTATGTATTACTGTACGTATTACTGTACTGTACTGTATTATTACATTTTTATTACTGTATTAAAACTCATTAATACTGCATATTTTGTTTTCTGTATATACTTAACATTCCTGAAAGGTTTTTTTTTATCTGTATGATAAGCTCAAACCTGTCAGCGTCCACCCCTAATCGCACGGGGACTATCTGTGGCACTCGAAACGGCAAATAATATTCTATTTTCGTAAACAAACTTCAAATAAATAAATAAATAAATAAAATAAGAAAATAACAAGAGCTTAAGTAATGCCAAATCTGCACAACCACAATTATTAATTATTTCTTAATTTTGTTAAACAAATATATAAATAAACAAAATAAGAAAATAACAAAGTTTCAGCAATGCCAAATCTGCACAACCACATTCATCAATTATTTATTTTATTATTATTATTATTTTATACCTATTCATTCATTCATATATCTTTTCTTCTCACAGCCATTATGCCTAAAAGGAGCTGAGTCAAGCCCATAAATTCTCTCTATATCTTCCATATATCACAAGACGAGAGACAAGAGGGGATGAGATTTAAAGGCTATTTCACCTATACACAGAGCAGCCAAGAGACAAATGGAGAGAGATACATTTAACAAATGACGCTAAATTTCGATAACTGCGCCTCGTTTCACCCCCTGACCTAAACCCAAATGGCATTTCTTGTATGTATGTATGTATGTATGTATGTATGTATGTATGTGTGTATGTATGTATGTATGTATGTATGTATGCATGTATGTATGTATGTGTGTATGCATGTATGTATGAATGCATGAGCGTGTAAGCATGTGCTTGCTTTATTATCTTCTTACTTCAATATTTTTATTGTTGCTTGCACATTGTAATTAGTCAGTGTAATCTAGCCTTTCAAAGATGATATATATACAATTGTTGTGGTCAAGTAAATAATAATAATAATAATAATAATAATAATAATAATAATAATAATAATAATAATAATAATAATAATAATTAGTATTGTTGTTGTTCCGGTTTTACGTCTCGAACTCCCTTTCCTACTAAGGGCTATGACGGTTGCCTTCTTGCGAAGGACTTGTTTTGGCAAATGTAATCGTTACCCTGAGTGAATGCCCTTACTAACCTCAGTCCGTGACGGGGCGCGAACCCTCGACCTGTCGACACAGAGCCGCGGACGCTACCATTTAGCCACGGAGACTACTATAATAATAATAAGTATTACGAAATTCAATATATCCAAAATGGGAAGTAATGTAAATATGGGTTGATATGTCCGTAGAGTTTCTCATAAATAAGTTTGTCCGAGCGACAATGATAGATGGCTTAACTTTAGTGTATATACATAAATTTACTGGCAATGATATAAATAAATAAAGAAACACATATAAATAAATAATAAATATATAAATTTAAATATTAAAGAAACATATATGAAATTCAAGAAAATATTTGTCTACTTAGAACCTATAAAGAAATAAAGATTTAAATATCATTAAATGAAATTTTAGTGGAAATGCTGTACACAGAAATAAATAAATAAATAAATATATAAATAAATATTTAAATAAACTAACTGAAAACTATGTAAAA
>JAXCGZ010021423.1:42500-45000 GCA_037179515.1 Halocaridina rubra
GCAATCAATAAAACGGCAACACGAAAAACACGAAACAAAAGCGATACAACTAGGAATAAGTAACCTCATATATAAACAAATAAGGCCTTGCGAGAGACTAGCAATTAGACTGCAAAAACTTAAGACAAATTAAGCAATAAAACACACACACACACACACACACACACACACACACACACACACACACACACACACACACACAAACACAGGAATAAGTAGCCCCATCAATAAACAAAATACATGGAAGTAAACAAAGTATCTGTTGCGAGACACCCGCAATTAGACCGTGAAAAACTAAAGATAAAGTGAATGAAGCGACCCTCTTCCCTCAGGCCCAAAACCAGCCATCTCACTCACCCGGCACTCTGGCATTAAGTGTGCCAACGAGAGAGATCCATTCTGAATGGCACTCCGCCAAGCTGTAATTACCCGGGGCTTCGTTACCCAAAGCACAAGCAATATATAACCAATACATATTTATTAAACGCTTAAGCCATGTATATATGTTATTGTTGCATGCATTTCACCAACACTAATGCCCTTGGAGTGTATGAATGGAAGGGCCTTTAGATATCCAGTCCTGCCTTTGGGGGTCTTATATAAGCTTATGTATGCATAGATGTTTCGCGACTGTTTACACATATTATAATGGTCACTGTTCCATCACTGGTTGCATTTACCAACACTAATGCCCTGGGAGTGTATGAACGGAAGGGTCTTTAGATATCCAGTCCTGCCTTTGGGGTCTTATATAAGCTTATGTTTGCATAGATGTTTCGCGATTGTTTACACATATTATATTGGTCACTGTTCCATCACTGGTTGCATATTCTGTATTTAACTGTGAACTAGCTGAAGATGCCAAGAAGACAGGCTGCCACACGTTATAAGGTAAAACCCAATGTTTTCTGTTACATGAGATACTATGGCCATGTAGTAAGAAGAGGGGAGGAGAACCAAACAGGAGAGCTAAGAACATGCCAGAGATAGGGAGAAGGAGTGTGGGGCGCCAGCGGATCAGATGGATGGACGTGGTGGGGAGGGATATGGTTGAAGTTGGACTGGAGGAGGGCGATGCAAGGGATAGGAACAAGTTGAGGTACTTGACTCGAGCGGCCGACCCTGCTATTCAGTGGGATTAATAAGGTCGAAGGAAGAAGAAAACTCCCTATTCGAACTGGAGCGGACACAGACATGTTGAAACCGGGGGATATAGACTGAATGCTATTCCAAACGCCACAGGAGGGTTCAAACCCGTGCTCGTCGCTTCTTGACTCGCATGCTCTATCGCTGAGCTACTGCGCCTAACGTATTCAGATGAATTCTTCTCCTTATTCTTTCTCAACAGCCTACCGCCGTAACTTAGTGGTAGTGTGCGCACGTCGGGAAGCAACTAACGCTGGTTCAGTCCCATCAAGAGGCGTTAGGATGGGCATCCAGCATTAATCCCTCCCTAATGTGACATATAAAACTAAATGTGACATAAAACGATGCTTACATGCATTCGTTCACCTTCAGCAGCTTTTCCCATGTTTATATTTGGTCGCTGATTCTCACTGGTGTTGGTAATAGTATAATCTTCCTTTCTAACAACCATGGAGTTGATACAAGAACGAAGGGAAATATGCTTGCATGATCAGGGTATGTTATATGATATGCAGCTTTTTATCTACAGTAGTGGCTCAGTCAATATGGATAAATGTATCTGTAGCTTGCGCCGCAAGTTCGATTCCCCTGAGCTTAATGATTCAGTTGAGTAACTTACGTTAAACAACCTTGGATTTGGGTTATATGATAAGCAGATTTTTATCTACTGTGGTAGCTTAGCCAGTAAGACTAAAAAAATCTGTAGCTTGCGACGAGACTGTGATTCCCCTAAGCTTTATAATACAGTTAAATGAACTATGTCGGTTGGTTTATATGATACGCATATTTTTATCTATTGCATTAGCTCAGCCAGAATGGATGAATGTATTTGCAGCTTGTGATGAAAGTTCGATTCCCCTGAGCTTAATGATACAGTTAAATGAACTATGTAGGTTGGTTTATATAATACGCAAATTTTTATCTATTGCAGTAGCTCAGCCAGTATGGATGAATGTATTTGCAGCTTGTGATCTAAGTTCGATTCCCCTGAGCTCAATGATACAGTTAAATGAACTACGTTAAACAATCATGCGATTCAAACCTATAAATGGACACTGGCTTCGACTAGATTGAAGCCATTACTCTTGAAGTAGTAAGTGCTTTTGGAATGGGCCTTTAACATTGCTAGCCACCCATCCATTGAACCCCATAATTTATGTCAAACAGAAACCCCCCATTCCCCCATCTGTTCTCAGAATAGAAATGCAAGTATTATTGCTATTACAGAATATACCAGTATATACGCAATGTGAAGTCACCGTGGCTCAAGCGGTAGCATCCGCGACTCCGAGGCGTCAGGTCGAGGTTCGCGCCCCGTCACGATCTGAGGTTAGCAAGGGCATGCACTCAGGGG
>JAXCGZ010021424.1:0-7500 GCA_037179515.1 Halocaridina rubra
GGGAACCTTTCTTACAACTGTAGTAGTGACAGAGGTTCAAATTTTCATCCCGAGGTCTGCTTCGAAGGTACGTGTGGATGGCCGTACGGAAGAGAATCGCTGTGACGTTGCAGGTCTCCTGCGTGGTGGTCTTAGTCAAGATCGGCCGAGGGCGGGACGAGGAAGCCAGGCTGGAAGGATTAGAAAGGTGCCGAATCCTTCCTTTTTGTCTTGCCTATCCGAGTAAAGGAGATATGGTAACAAACCTGGGCCTGCAGCAAGGACGGCGGGGGAGTGAAAAAATGAAATCCCCGAGGGAAACCGTGGAATCGCGCCTAGCAAGAATTCATGAGCAAGGGACAGAGAAAATAAAAGTCGTCCTAGACAGAGAAAATAAAAGTCGTCCTAGACAGAGAAAACAAAGTCCTAAAAAAACACTCTAAAAGGCCATGTAAATAAAAAAAATGAATTTCCAGAGAGAAACCGTGGAATCGCGCCTAGCAAGAATTCATGAGCAAGGGAAGGAAAGAAATAAAAGTTTTAAACTACTTTAAAAAACCATGTAATCTTGATGAAATCCCAGAAACAAGGAAATCCCCATACATGTCATAACTGTAGTGAAAAGAGAGGAAAAGAAACACAGAAATATTTTAAAATATTTTAATAATACCTTTAGAAGCCACGTAAACGCGTGGATGGGATTCAAACAGAAAGAAAAATAATCCCTATACATGTCCAAACTTTAGTGAAGAGAGAAAGAAGGGTATTTAAAAATCCCTTATTAGTTAATTAAAATTACCCCCGTATTAGAACTGAAAAAATGGGAAAGAAAATGTCCCCACCGTCTTTGTCCACTGTGCTAAAAGACAAAATATTTTTTTATTTTTTTTATTTTTTTTGTTTTACTAGCTTTAAGATAATTTTAAGCGAAAACTCAGAGTCTCCCTTAGATATAGTTTTGAATAAGTGCCATTGATAAATTGTATGATTTGCACTAAGAGTAATAAGTTGCTTTTCTGCCTGAATAATATCAGTGTTTTGCTTAGATGTTATCACAGTTTTGCTTTAGTATTATTCTTGTTTGAATTATGATTTAATCTTTAGGTTCATTAAGTTTTTATATTAATTGGTCTCTGAATAGTAATTGCATATTGAAATAGTAAATGTTTTGACTTTACACACAGTAAAACATGTTTTGTTTCAGGAGTAGTTTTTAAGGCCAAATTTTAAAATAAATTAATGCCCCTAATAATGATAGGAATAGAATTTATTAAGATAAGGTTTCTTATAGAAATTACTGTTGATGTTATGGTCTATATCATTTTAAATGTGTTTACATGCCACTACTCTACCTCATTTGTTTGCTAATGTTCTACATGAGTCATAATTTTACTGTAACTAACTCAATTTTGTCTTTTGAAGAAACGAGAGAAGTAGATGAATTAATGTTTTGATTTAAACTGACTTTTGATCTTAATTTATGTTTGTTATTAGTTACACACTGAAATCATAGTGATTAAGGTTACTTTTGTTAAATATAAGAATATGTTTGTGTTAAAGATTTCCCACAAGGAAATAGACTCTGCATGCTCTAGTTGTCTGTAGAAGTACTATATAGATGTTATGTTTGTGTAATTTGTTTAGAGTTCATAGAAATAGGATTTCTTCGATAATAGCTTAAATAACTCGGCCCCGTTTTTATTGTAAACAAATGTTAGTTTAGGATGATGAAACTGAAATAAGAGATATTTCAGTGTAGTGGGGAGGGATGTCGTAGGACTTTTGGCTAGGTGTCAAAGGAAACATTAAACACTCTCTCCAGTGTGTAATAGGATGAGGCCTATGGTAAGATATATAGCTGGTCCCGTGGGACTCGGCATCTGGCGTTCAAATATCTCAAGAGGGTATGAGATATAAACCAGTCCTTTATTCCCCATACCACACAGAAACACTTGTCCTAAATGTGAAGTACATGCCCGGGGGAGATACCCAATGGCAATAGGCGATTACCACCCACTCCTTTGCAATAGGCTCGTTGGAATAGCCCCTCCCCTTATAGGCGGGACTCCACTTCGAACCTGGAGTTGATTTGCAGGACTGGATGTCAAGACACGCCCCTGCCCTTGGGGTATTTCAAGAACCACCCAGGGCAGGCACAGTGAGTTGAGTTAGAGACCGGGCCTTGCCAGCAGCAGAGTTAACACGGTACAGTTGAGTTAGCCTCCCCCTTTAGGGGGTGGGACTCAGGAATTAGTCGTGACAGGAACTGTAGTAATAGGAGCTCTGAGTACATAGATGTTAAAATAAGAATAAACGAATATAAATCCTTACGTATTTTCACCAACCACGCTACCATAATTATAAATATATAACGTAGGAAGAAATCCCCTACGTCAGTATTATGCTTTGAGTACTTGATATATTCGCAGTAGACTCCAATGAGAGCAAATATATACACAGTTAAGTAGGATAGGCAGTTGTCAATGTCCAAATATCGTCCAAACCACGCTGAAAACACTGCTCCGTATCAAGACATCAGTTATCAAGTTCCAAGTTGTACCATGAATTCAAGCAATAATTGTCTTTATCCATCCATACTTCAAGGTATTAATTTTATTATTTTCTTATCAAATTCAAATTTCTATCAAGTGTGCCTCAAGATTCCAATCAGTTTTAAAAGGGTGTCGCAAGTCTAAATAGATTACGAATCCATGGTTTAGAGTGAAGTGCCTTTTGTTGAGGTAACAAATCTCATCTCTAGAAATTATTGTTTGCATAAGTTTCTTGAAGACTTGGTGTGGTAGCTTTCGAAGACCACAAGCCTCAACCATTGTCAGTTAAATAATCACTGATGAATAGAACTTACTGAGAAAAAGACGATGGTGTGGAAGTTCTGCTTCCATAAGGATCAAAATATCCTTTCCCAAGAGTAAGTCTACAACAACCAGTGCTTAAGTCTTACTGTACCTTGGTGCTGTTTTTCACAGTCATATCCTTGATATGACGGAATCAAAGACCATCACACTCATCATTGATCCTGGCCTTAATATTAATCTCGATTTTTTCCTCATTACTGGAAGGTGTCAACTCCCACTTTTCTATTGGTACTATTTCCATTGCTGCTCAAATAAACTGGCGAATTGCATCCTTCCCCTGTCGGTGAGGCCATATAACAGCTGGAAAGTGGTCTTGTCACACGGGTACTATGCGTTAATTTCTAGCTCACGAACTGGTCGGTAAACTGTCTGCTACTTTCCTTCCACGTCCAGACTCTGTTACTCTCTTCAAGTTTCTGTTTTCCTAACTCTTGTGACCTTCCTTTTTTTCAAAAACCTGATCTAATAGTCACTTAAGAACCCAATCTTGTCATATTTCTAGGTTTCATACTTCGACTATTCTTTCAGCCTGTCTATTTTAAATGTTTATCAATTCGCTTATTTCTACCTTGCTCTTAAACTTCTACTTTTTTTTCTCAAATGTTTTCTTGGTGCTGAGACAACTTTCTTTGACATTCCCGGTGCCATACTCATAAAATAGAAATACTTACCAGGTGTACACACTTCCAATGTACACAAAAAAAAGCCCATTACGGCAAGTACAAGTGTTGCAGTCTTGCTTGGAAGTAACACCTTCTTCACAAACATTTTCAGATGCTTAAAGAAAAGAAAATAAATATAACATAGCAAAAAAAATAAATAAATAAATAAATAAAAAATAAAACTGAGGCGATAGAACCCAAAAACCAGAATCTTCTATTTAAGAAAATCAAGGTAGAGAAAATGCGTAACCAAAGGAGGTTCTTTTTCTTTGTAAAAGTCTGCAGTACTTTGCCTTCATGGGAAAAGGTCCTGCAGTATGGGGGAAAATGTAATCAATCTTGACCCTGAGGATGAGGTTCTTTAAAGCTGAATTAGAATATAAAGTTGAAAGTGAGGCATTATTAAAAAAAAAAAAAAAAAATAGGTGCTAGAAAGGTTCTCCACTTTGTTTCACAGTCAAAGATCATTAATACCCTTTAATACATTTCAATTAAGTAATGCATTATTATTATTATTATTATTATTATTAGTAGTAGTAGTAGTAGTAGTAGTAGTAGTAGTAGAAACAGCAATTCATAGATAAAATAAGATTATTTTTTGCAAGTAAATGGCCTTAATTTTTTTTTTTTTTTGAAAAATCTGAAAAAAATAAAAGGTGATGAAACAAGTCAAAGCGACTGAAAGAAGAAGAAGAAGAAGAAGAAGATAAATTCTACCATGCGCAAATTATGTTTACAAAAAGGGTGTATCGTCATAAAACATGCTCAGATAAGCCATAACTAATCTCACAACGTTTCCTGTGCAGTTAAATTACACAATACCTTTACACACACACACTATATATATATATATATATATATATATATATATATATATATATATATATATATATATATATATATATATATATATATATATATATATACATATACATATATACATATATACATATATATATATATATATATATATATATATATATATATATATATATATATATATATATATATATATATACACACACACACACACACTGTATATGTACGCACACATACACAGACACGTTGAATAGCTAAAAATATTTTTTGACATATAATTGTAAAGCGGAAATAACCAGTCGAAAGTAGTTAAAAACAGTTGAGTCTGAACAGAGACGTGGCCTATTAATACAGGCATGTCTGTATTTACCTAACAGTGTTCACGGGAAAGTCTCATTCTCGAAACTCCCCCATCTCCTGGTGGGTTTCATTTCATTACTGAAGAACATGCATCTTTCAGTGAAACTATGGATGCATTTAGCATTTACCGTTTCCTCACTTAGCGAATTCTAATTCTCAATCACTTACGCTAAAAAAAAAGTACTTCCCTACATCCTGCAAAGAAACTTACTTACATAGCTACAAACTATGTTCTCTAGTTCTAGAGTCATCCATATTAAACATCGCAATCTATTCACTCTATCAAAAACATAGAGGAATGCAAAAACTTTACCATAACCCCCTCTTTCTTCTACCTTCAAGTGGTCGTGAGTCTAACTCCTTAAGCCTCTCCTCAGTACTGAGAGTACCTATTTCTGTCACGAGCTCCGTAGTAGTATGTTGTGGTGTGTGTGTTTTTGGTGTGCGTGTGTATGTACTTGAGTATGTGTTTTTGTGTGCGTGTGTGTATATGTGTGCGCATATGTCCTAAGGCGTGTGCAAATATAAGTGTGTGCATATATGAGTGCTTGAGTGTGCTTTAGTGGTTTTTGGTGTGCGTGTGCACGTACTTGAGTGTGTGTTTTTGTGTGTGCGTAAGTGTGTATAAATGTGCGCATATGTGCTTAAGTGTGTGCGAATATAAGTGAGTGTGCATAACTGAGTGCTTGAGTGTGCTTTACTGTATGAGTGTGTCCATGTGCGCGCCCATGTGTATATGTGTGTGTGCGTGTTTTATTTACTAGAACTGCTATTTAAACTATTTCTTGGTCCCTTTACTAACTTTTGTAAACCCAATAGTGGAACAGTGTACACACACACACACACACACACACAATTAGGTAATCACAATTAGGTAATCACACACACACACACAATGGTAGAGAACTTCAGGAGGATCTAAATAATCTGCATGAGTGGCCAGAAAAGTGGCTAATGAAATTCAGTACTTCAAAATGTAAGGTAATGAGAATGGTTACAAGTGCAAGAAGGCCCAAGCTTGACTACTCGGTGGCTGGAGTACAACTTCAAGAGATAGAAAATGAGAGAGATCTAGGAGTAAACATACTGGCAGATTTGTCTCCAGAAATACATATAAATGGCATAGTAAGGGCAGCATATGCATTCTTATCAAATGTAAGGGTAGCCTTCAGGCACATGGACAAGGAAATGTTCAGAAATATTTATGTAACCTATGTGAGGCCAAAACTCGAATATGCAGCCCCCTTTTGGAATCCGCACTTGAAAAAGCACATAGCTAAGCTTGAAAAAGTTCAAAGACATGCCACGAAACTGGTGCCAGAAATACGCAATCTCAGTTATGATGAGAGGCTGAGGGAATTAGACTTACCATCACTCGAAGCTAGAAGAGTGAGGGGGGATATGGTGACAGTCTTTAAATTCCTTCATGGTTATGATAGAGTGGATAGGGATCGATATTTTGATATGGCTGGCTCTAGAACTAGAGGTCATAGTTTGAAGCTTCGTAAGAAAACTTGTTTGCAGGATGTAAGGAAATACTTTTTCAGTGTAAGAGTAGTTGATAATTGGAATTGGCTAAGCGAGGAGGTAGTTAATGCTATCTCAATCCAGAGTTTTAAGGACAGGTATGATAAGTATCACTAAGTCTAAAATGGAACCGATGAGGAGACGGGAAAATACGAGCTTTGGGCTCTTTCCCGTAAACACAATTAGGTAATCACAATTAGGTAATCACACACACACACACATGAACTTCAATGAGACCAATACCAGAACAGGTGTCTGATGTCATTTTAGGTGCTTACTCTTGGACTGAGGCAAGAGGCAGGTTAATCTAATCTAGGTTAGGTTAGGTTAACCAGCCTTTAGCTTCAATACCAAATCAAGCACCTATAAAAAAAAATTATATAAGGTACCTATTGTTGGACTGATCCCTTAAATCTATTTACGAGTGCGGGTAATAACTTCGTCCTGCGGCACACCTCCTTATAAAACTTAGTTTGAAGCTTCGTAAGAAAACTTCTTTGCAGGATGTAAGGAAATACTTTTTCAGTGTAAGAGTAGTTGATAATTGGAATTGGCTAAGCGAGGAGGTAGTTAATGCTATCTCAATCCATAGTTTTAAGGACAGGTATGATAAGTATGACTAAGTATGAAATGGAACCGATCAGGAGACGGGAAGATACGAGCTTTGGGCTCTTTCCCGTAAACACAATTAGGTAATCACAATTAGGTAATCACACACACTTATCCGTACACAAGCAACTCATTCATTACTCCCTCCCCCTCTATCAGTAAGGGGAGGGGATATACAAAGACCACGCTGTTAGTCTCAAATTATCACAAGATCACCACCAAGGTCAAATAAGATTTTTTTTTTTCAAGTGAAAAGTCTTTTGTAAATAAAATGAGTAGTGTGGAACGTCAAGGGATCTTGATTTGTTTGTGTACGTATATTTGTTTCATGTTTCTTTGTTTTCTTTATTTCGCTTAAGAGGTGAAGATGATGATGATGATGATGATATTATTATTATTATTATTATTATTATTATTATTATTATTATTATTACTGAGTGGATGTATATTATTTATAAGGTTTTTTATAAGATGAATTACTAAGTATATATGTCTACTTTACTGTGTTTATTTGTTTTATGTTTATGTATGTATGTATGTATGTATGTATGTATGTATGTATGTATGTATGTATGTATGTATGTATTTTGTATAAATGTATGTATGTATGTATGTATGTATGTATGTATGTATGTATGTATGTATGTATGTATGTATGTATTTTGTAT
>JAXCGZ010021424.1:15000-25000 GCA_037179515.1 Halocaridina rubra
GGTGATCTTCTTACCTCCTCTCCTCCCCTTCACCTTTTTTTATATTATGTACCTTTTTAGGACATTTGTAGTCACCGTGGCTCAAGCGGTAGCGTCCGCTGACTCTGAGGCGTCAGGTCTAGGGTTCGCGCCCCGCCACGTTCTAAGGTTAGCAAGGGCATGCACTCAGGGTAACAATTACATCTGCCAAAGCAAGTCCTTCGCAAGAAGGCAACCGTCCTAGCCCTTGGTTGAAAAGGGAGTCCGTGACGTAAAACCGGAACCTTTTTATGGACTCTTAGGAGGATTTACTGAAAATAATTAATATTCGAATATTCACAACCACAATATTTGAAGTCATAATTAGTCTCTTCCTCTTCCTCTTCTTCCCTTTCTTCTAATTTTTCTTTTTTGTTCTTATCCATTTCTTCTGCTTCCTCCTCCTCCTCTTTCATCATCTTTTCCTTCTTCTACTTCTTTTCTTTCTCTTCTTCATCCTCCTGCTCTTCCTCCTTCTCTTTCTTCTTCTTCTTTTCCTCCTCCTCCTCTTATTTCTTCTTCTTCTTTTCCTCCTCCTCCTCTTATTTCTTCTCTTCTTTCCTCCTCCTCCTCTATTTCTTCTTCTTCTTCTTTTTCCCTCCTCCTCCTCTTATTTCTTCTTCTTTTCCTCCTCCTTCTCTTATTTCTTCTTCTTCTTTTCCTCCTCTTCCTCTTATTTCTTCTTCTTCTTCTTTTCCTCCTCCTCCTCTTATTTCTTCTTCTTCTTCTTTTTCTCCTCCTCCTCCTCTTATTTCTTCTTCTTTTCCTCCTCCTTCTCTTATTTCTTCTTCTTCTTCCTCCTATTCCTCTATTTCTTCTTCTTCTTCTTTTCCTCCTCCTCCTCTTATTTCTTCTTCTTTTCCTCCTCCTCCTCTTATTCTTCTTCTTCTTTTCCTCCTCCTCCTTTTATTTCTTCTTCTTCTTTTCCTCCTCCTCCTCTTCATTTCTTCTTCTTCTTTTCCTCCTCCTCCTCCTATTTCTTCTTCTTCTTTTCCTCCTCCTCCTCGTTATCCTCCTGTTTCTTCCTCTTCTTATCCATCTATTTATCTTCCTGATTTTCCTCGTCCTTCTTCTTCTCTTCCTTAAAATTCCTTAATTTAGGTACTAAATAAAGTCTCACTTTTATAATCATAAGACTTTTACAATCATTTTACAATCACTTTACAGCACTTTTACGAATCCATTTATTATTTTTTTTTTACAACCAAGAATCAACTGAATAGGAAACCATTGATGGGAAAATGAATTATCATCATTTTGCCTATTTAAAAATTCATTTCTGGGTTTTTTTTTTACTCTTTTCTTTTATATTTATTTATTTTTTTAATTCGTCTGTCTTATTTTTTCGAGACCTAATTTGTTAGGTAAATGGATAGATAATAAGATAGGTAGACAGATAGATAGATACAGACAAATATTGAATAATAAATATAAGTTGATAGATAGATAGATAGATAGATAGATAGATAGATAGATAGATAATCAAGAGAGAAATATTAATATAGAAGAAGGGAAAGAAATCAAGAAGATATATAGAGATAAATTGATAGACATAAGAAAATAAACAAAAAAAACACAAAAAAATTTATGCACACAAACACACACACACACACACACATATGTGTGTGGGTGTGTGTGTGTGTGTGTGTGTGTGTGTGTGTGTGTGTGTGTGTGTGTGATTACCTAATTGTGATTACCTAATTGTGTTTACGGGAAAGAGCCCAAAGCTCGTATCTTCCCGTCTCCTGATCGGTTCCATTTTAGACTTAGTGATACTTATCGTACCTGTTCTTAAAACTATGGATTGAGATAGCATTAACTACCTCCTCGCTTAGCCAATTCCAATTATCAACTACTCTTACACTGAAAAAGTATTTCCTTACATCCTGCAAAGAAGTTTTCTTACGATGCTTCAAACTATGACCTCTAGTTCTAGAGCCAGCCATATCGAAATATCGATCCCTATCCACTCTATCATAACCATGAAGGAATTTAAAGACTGTCACCATATCCCCCCTCAATCTTCTAGCTTCGAGTGATGGCAAGTCTAATTCCCTCAGCCTCTCATCATAACCGAGATTGCGTATTCCTGGCACCAGTTTCGTGGCATGTCTTTGAACTTTTTCAAGCTTAGCTATGTGCTTTTTCAAGTGCGGATTCCAAAAGGGGGCTGCATATTCGAGTTTTGGCCTCACATAGGTTACATAAATATTTCTGAATATTTCCTTGTCCATGTGCCTGAAGGCTACCCTTACATTTGATAAGAATGCATATGCTGCCCTTACTACGCCATTTATATGTATTTCTGGAGACAAATCTGCCAGTATGTTTACTCCTAGATCTCTCTCATTTTCTGTCTCTTGAAGTTGTACTCCAGCCACCGAGTAGTCAAGCTTGGGCCTTCTTGCACTTGTACCCATTCTCATTACCTTACATTTTGAGGTATTGAATTTCATTAGCCACTTTTCTGACCACTCATGCAGCTTATTTAGATCCTCCTGAAGTTCTCTACCATTGTTCTCGTTTTTTACTTTCTTCACAATCTTTGCATCATCTGCAAACATATTCATGAATGAATTTACAGACTCTGGTAGGTCATTTACATATACAAGGAACAAAAGTGGCCCTAAAACTGAACCCTGTGGAACTCCACTACTAACTCTTCTCCATTCAGACACTGAGTGTCTTACTCTAACCCTCTGTTCCCTTCCTTCTAAGTAAGTTTTTATCCATTCCAAAACATTTCCACCTATTCTAGCCATTGAGTGCAGCTTCCTAATAAGTCTCCCATGTGGAACAGTGTCAAACGCTTTCTGGAAGTCTAGGAATATGCAATCTGCCCAGCCCTCTCTTTCCTGTAAGATTTGGCTTACCTCATCATAAAATTCTAATAAGTTTGTTACTGTTGATCTACCTTCTCTGAAGCCATGTTGCCTCACTGACAAAAAGTTGAAGGATTCCAAGTGAAGAGAGATATGTTTCCTTAGTAGTTTCTCCATAAGTTTGCAAACTATGCTGGTCAAGGAAACTGGTCTATAGTTCAGAGCCGTATCCCTCCTTCCCTTTTTGAAGATAGGTATCACATTTGCTTGTTTCCAGCATCTTGGAATCTCCCCCGACTCCAGTGACTCCTTAAATATGATACTTAGTGCCACTGATATTGTGTTTGCGCATTTTTTAAGCACATGAGGGGATATGTCATCAGGACCTGTAGCTTTATGAACATCTAAATCCATCAGCGCTTTGCATACCTCTGTGGCTGTAAGGTTGATGTTCTCTAATACCGGCCCTTGAGCTTCTATCACTGCAGTCTGAGGGGGTGGGGTATTTCCTACTGTAAATACTGACTGAAACTCCTTGTTCAATTCTTTGCAGATCTCTTCGTCCGTCTCAGTGATGCTTCCATCTGCTCTCTTTAGCCTTAAAACCTGTTCTTTTACCTTCAGTTTTCCTCTGATAAAGCTGTGGAAAAGCTTGGGATTTTCTTTAGCCTTCCTGGTGATGTCCCTCTCATAATCTCTCTCTGCCTCTCTCCTTTTACTTAGGTAGTCATTTCTTGCTCTTTTGTAGGTTTGCCAGGCATTTATGTTTTTTCTCCTCCTATACCTTTTCCAGCATTTGTCTCTCCACTCCTTAGCTCTTTTACACCCATTATCGAACCATTTCTCTCTGGCATGTGTGTGTGTGTGTGTGTGTGTATAAGTCGCATAATAGGAAGCTTTTGTCATTTTAGGTGTTATGTCGCAGACCGAGGCAAAAGACAGGTTAACCTGAAATAGCCTGACTTAGCTTAATAGAATACTTAATTTTGCATTCAAAAGGATTTTATGAATTCAATGCAAGGTTCCTAATTTGGGATTGAACAGTTTTATATATATATATATATATATATATATATATATATATATATATATATATATATATATATATATATATATATATATATATATATATATATATATATATATATATATATATATATATATATTATGATTGTGACACCAGGACGGGCCAAACTATAATATAAATTAAAACAGCCCCCACCGAGCCTGGGCATGAAGAATACATTAAGTAAAAAGTAACAGAGATGGAGAGTGTAATGACTTGTCAGATGTGAAGGGATAATAAGAGGTGTGTAATGAATATCCAAGAATATTCAGTGTTGATGTAGGCATAACAAATAACCGTAACTGAAGAAAGACTTAACATCGAACTGTCCTGGACAGCCCTATTCAAGTTCAAAAATCCTTCAGCTGTAGTATCGCAACGGGCGGTTGGTGTGCCATGGGCCAACCTACTACTGGTAAGATATTTAAGTAACAATTTCCCTCATATACATACAACTGTACTCACAAGCCATACGCAGCCTCATAGACTATGCTTGCCCCACACTCTGGCTATTAAAAGACCAACAGTGGGACAAGATAGAAGTCATTCAAAACAACGCCATACATACCATGCTAGGAGCCCCCATGTGGACCAAGAGAGAAAACATCCAGATGGAATCGGGACTCATGCCACTCAAACTCAGAGCTCAGCAAAGACTGACCCTCTTTGTGGCCAAAACCACCACTGCCCAACATAAATGCCTCGCTGGCACAAATCTCCATCTAGCCCTCAATAGCCACCCCAACCACCATCCTAGAACCTGGGCAGCCAAGGTCTGCGTTAGCCTGCAAGCACTGCCAGTAGGGAGAGCATCCTAGCCAAGATACAGGACACTCCTCTTCCTGAATACAGATGCCCACCCCCATGGAATGACCAACCACTCGACATAAAGATCGAGCTCCATGACAACCCCAAAAGCTTGGTAAACCCGCTTGTCCTTAAAAACACATACAAGGACAAAATTCAGAGCTGGAGCAGGCCAAACTCTCAAGTCTACACTGACGGTTCAGTAAATCAAGAAACTGGAGCCTCAGCCGCTGCCTTCACTGGAAACCACGTCCTATCCTTGAGACTGTCAAACTCCCGCTCATCGCTCCAGACTGATCTTGTTGCCATAGCCATTGCCCTCGACTTCTTCATCCAGCAAGGAGCTGACCATGCCCTAATTCTCTCTGACTCTAAAGGCGCCTTACAGGACATCAAGAAGCCACTCCTCAGAGACAATGTACGTATCATCACCACCATCCTCAGCCAATACCACAGGACGACCAGCCTTGGAAAAGCCATCACTCTTGCCTGGATTCCCAGCCACGTCGGCATCAAGGGAAATGAGGAAGCCGATCGAGCCGCCAAACAAGCCACTCTCAGAGCAGAAATCCAAATATCTCTGCCTCCTGGGGTTCAACAGATAAAAAATAAAGCCACCAAGTCACTCCTTAACGCCTTAATAACTAAACACAACCTGTGCACAGACATTGGCTCCCCCTCCACCTGGTGGTGCAAAGCCACCAATGATCTTCAGTGAATCACCCAGCCTAAGAACCTTCGACGAAGTACGGCGGTCAATGTGTACTGTCTGAGACTCGGGTACAAGTGCACCTGGCGAATAGTGGATGATATCATCAGGGAATGCACCTTTTGCCAGGTAGCCTCACCACATCCACTGCTCCACTACATCCTCGAATGTGATTCCTTTTCAGAAATTCGACGGAAAACTGGTGCCTCCGCAACATCCAGCGAAGATCCAAATGCCCTTCATGTTGCTAGTTCCATAATCAGACTAGCAACAAACAACTACATGAACAGTCTACTAAATATTATCAGTCAATACCCTCCACCAAGATAACCATGTAATAACTCTCTCTCACCTCCAAAACAGGAATTCATTTAAATTGTTTGATGTAAACTAATAATCCTCAACTGAACACTTATGCTTTCCATTATCTTATCTTTACAGTTTTGCACAACCTCACCTGCGGGCCAAAATAGGAAAGTCCAATCACCCTCAAGAGTGAATACCGCCAAAAATAATAAGATTTCACCCCACCTCCTCATCAAATAGGAAAGCCCATTCGCCCACAAGAGCGAATACCACCTACAACCAACAAAATCTTACCCCACCTGCAGGCCACAAGGGAAGGTCCGCTCACCCTCAAGGGAGAACATCAAAGAAAAAAAAAAAGCCAAATTAGGCACCCCATGAAATCCATGCGCGCGCACGTAACCTTTTGGAACCAGTTCCTTAAAACCTTCCTAGTTGTGTCATTTACATATTGAGAAAAAAAATAAAAATATAAATAATAGACTTGAAATGCAAAGTCCGCAATATATCGATATGATCGTATGAGTCTTTACTTATCAATATACAAGTAACGCATTTATATTACCCTAGGAAGGGTAACATTAGGAAAAAGCATCAAATAAATATTTAGAAAAAAATAATAATAATAGTACTTAGAGTCTATTTTAAACAATGCCGCAATGGACTTGGAGTCTATTTTAAACAATGCCGCAATGGTAACAATGCAGAAACAACCTCAACAATCAATTAAATAACCGCTAATAACAATGATAATGGAGGTAATAATAATAATGAGTGTTATGATGATGTTTGTTATCATCTGATGAAGGTGAGGAGGGAGGGAGAAATGGGGGGCAGTAAGAGGGAGAGATGGGGTAGTAAGATACAGGAGGAGGAGAAGGAGGAGGATGGAAATGACGGAGGAGGAAGAAGACAGGAAGAAAGGGAGGAGGAGGAGGAGGGAGACGGTGGTGAAGGTGGAAGAATTAAAGGAGGAGGATAAAGAGGAAGATGGAGAAGGAGGGAGGGTGAAGAAGAAGATGGAATAAGAGGAAGGGAAAGAAGATGGAGGAAGGACAAATGGAGGAATAGTATGGAGAAGGACATGGAGGAGAAGGACATAGAGGAGTAGGAACTGGAGGAAGACGAAGGCTAAGGAAGAAGATAGACGAAAGGGAGGAAGAATAAGAAGAAAATAAATGAAAGAAAAGAAGAAAATTAGGATAGAAATTAAAAGAAATAGAAAATGTAAAAAGGAAAAGTTTCTTATTTTCTTTCGATGCAATATTTGAGGTCAAAATAATAATAATAATAATAATTGCTCCTACTGTTGTGCTTAGTGTTGCCTCACACGAAGAGGACGTCTTGGCTCCGCCTCTTCATGGCCACCAGATATGGTTGTGTTGACCTCCGGTATGAGAGGATTATATCTTTCCTGAGATCTAATCCTTGGATGGGATATCAATTGGTCTGTTCCATCAACATTACCCCCCACCTCTGTCTCACCCTTGTTTCCATCAGCATTACTCCCACCTCTGTCTCACCCTTGTTTCCATCAGCATTACTCCCACCTCTGTCTCACCCTTGTTTCCATCAACATTACCCCCACCTCAGTCTCACCCTTGTTTCCATCAACATTACCCCCACCTCTGTCTCACCCTTGTTTCCATCAACATTACCACCACCTCGGTCTCACCCTTGTTTCCATCAACATTACCCCCACCTCTGTCTCACCCTTGTTTCCATCAACATTACCCCCACCTCTGTCTCACCCTTGTTTCCATCAGCAATACCCCCACCTCTGTCTCACCCTTGTTTACATCAGCATTACCCCCACCTGTGTCTCACCCTTGTGTCCATCAACATTACCCCCACCTCTGTCTCACCCTTGTTTACATCAGCAGTAACCCCACCTGTGTCTTCCCCATCATCAATAGGACTTTGATTATTACTATTACAAGCTATTCTAGTAATATCTAATCCTATTTCACTCTTCAGTAATTTCCTAGTATAAAGGTCTTCTGATGTAGATTATATTTCCACTTAAGTTATTTATAAAAAATTACTTTAAACTCCATCTACAACCTTTTTGACACTAGGTTTTACCCCTATAATACACTAAAATACAATTATAAACATTTTATTCGATGATAATACATTATTCTATTATCATATGCTACAACTCTTCTTGCTACACACCTAAATTACACGTTCTTTTACGTTCCGCAAATTCTGGTTTACCTCATAGCTTATTTAATGGACCATTCAAGGCCAGAAAGCTTCTTACTATTGCTCCAAAGTTAGGTCACCTCTTTACCTAGATATGTAAGGACACAAGTGCCATGAGAAAGAGGTCATTCAGCATTCCCATTTTCACTGAATGTGAATGAAATGAGCAATAATGTAGGTAATGGTGAGGGTAATCTTCCTTTGAATCTTCAATGAAACCCTGCCATCTATCTCCACAAGTCTCTAAAAATGGAATCTGCCCATTTTGTTTCTTTACCACAGTGACCTGAATAGATTCCTCTAAATTCTTTGGCCCTTCTAAAATTTTCTTACGCCATGCAATGCTCTTGGCGAACTATCAAAGCCCCTATGTCCACTACAATGAGAACTAACATTGATACATAAAAACTCCATACATAAATTATATAACAATTTACATAAATAATAAACATACTGCAAATTTAGTTAAATATTCATAAATTAACTAATATAGGAGACAAGGAGGACTCATTGCTACCCTTGTCTTTGTTTATAAATATCTTCACCACATGAAAATAAGGTATCTGGTTGGTTAGTGTAGATCTCCACCCATGGATGGGTGGAACGGGTCAAGGAGGACCCGTAGGAGAGTGATTCTTGTCGTTGTGAAAGGACAAATCTGAAAGTATCTCCCATAGTGAACGGGTCATGGAGGACCCGTAGGGGAGTGATTCTTGTCGTTGTGAGAGGACAAATGTGAAAGTATCTTCCACAATGAACGGGTCATGGAGGACCCGTAGGTGAGTAATTCTTGTCCTTGTGAGAGGACAAATCTGAAATTATCTCCCACGGAAATCTCTATCAATTCTGGAATTGTACCAATTGATATGGGTGGATGGTAACTATTTTCCTCTTTCTCCACTTTCAAATTCTCGAGCATCTGGGGGAGTTAGACAAAAACCAACGGGTAGATCTCAGAGGAGAGCACAACCTTATCTGGAAACGACAGAGGGGCGAAGCCAAGGTGTTCTCTTTGGCCCGATTTCTTAAACAGTGTAAACCTAGGATACCATATTGTTAGTTAGCTAGACCCACAATTGGATTTCATAAACGCATCTGAAGCGGTTCTGTGTATGGCTAGGATCCCCCGTGGGGGATCCTAGGCCCGATTTTTTAAAGTGTAAACCTAGGATACCATATTGTTAGTTCCCTAGAGACACACAAATAGATTTCATAGACGCATCTGACGCGGTTCTGTGTATGGCTAGGATCCCGTACGTGATCCTAGGCCCGATTTCTTAAACAGTATAAACCTAGGATACCATATTGTTAGTTAGCTAGACACACACAAATGGATTTCATAAACGCATCTGACGCGGTTCTGTGTATGGCTAGGATCACGTACGGGATCCTTGCCACACACAAAACCGCGTCAGATGCGTTTATGAAATCCATTTGTGTGTGTCTAGCTAACTAACAATATGGTATCCTAGGATTACACTGTTTAAGAAATTAGTGGTAGAGCTTTACAACAGGAGATTACATAAACGGTGTCTTGAAAATACCTTCATTGGAAAACGAAAGCTTGATATTGTGAGCTTCTCTTTTTTTCCAGAATTTTTATTAGGACCTCATGAAGAAATGGGACCAGAAGTTTATCAGAGGTTAAGTCAGAATTTGAGCTTGGCGTTTATCACCAGCGACCAACTGCATATTACAAACCTCAACTTTACCTCAAATGAAGAATTAGGACCTATAGAAATATCAGGTCACAATTTTTCACGACCTATTTTTATCATTATTATATTTATGATTACTATTAGTATTATTGTTACTGTTTTCATATATATATATATATATATATATATATATATATATATATATATATATATATATATATATATATATATATATATATATATATATTCAGTACTTTAATTATTATCCTAATTACTGAAGCACTAATACCCAATCTTAAATACAAATTAAACCAATCAGCTCTCTCACCTGCCGTTACGTCCATTAAATTACGGAAAATGTCTCATTAAAGTTAAAAATAAACAATAAATGTCAATGGAATGTCAT
>JAXCGZ010021424.1:30000-37500 GCA_037179515.1 Halocaridina rubra
CTAACCCCTCCAAATTCTCTTCCTATCCTTTCCATTTATCCTTCAATGAATCTTTCCTCACCTCTTTGGCAACATATTCTTGGCCTTGAAGACTAGATAACGCTCTCTCTCTCTCTCTCTCTCTCTCTCTCTCTCTCTCTCTCTCTCTCTCTCTCTCTCTCTCTCTCTCTCTCTCTCTCGTTTGTGTTTCATTTACCGTGCTTTGTTTATTATTGTGGTGGTGAGACACAGCAGGATCTCTCTCTCTCTCTCTCTCTCTCTCTCTCTCTCTCTCTCTCTCACACACACACACACACACACACACACTCACTCACTTGCAACAATGTTTTGTTTATTTTATCGTTTAGAGGTGACAACGGAGAAACGACGGGGAAAACCTTTTCAAAACGTCCTAAATGAACTTTTCTTCCTCTTCTTCTTCTTCTTCTTCTTTTTCCAGAAGTGATACAGCACGATGTTTAAGAAAGAGACTTGACGTATGTTTAGCATGGTATGAAGTGGAGCGGGGGAGGGCCATGTGGTGATTCCTGCGGGAGAGAATAATAATAATAATATAATAATAAGACTTTATTTCCAACATACATTGGGTATTCAAATATGGGTGTACAATTAAAATTTACAAGTAAAATCTTCCTTTAAGAGTAACTTCTTAAGATTATATTTAAAAGTATACACTGAACCAGCATTTTTTAGTTCTCTGGGAAGCTGATTATATAAATGAGGTCCACGAATGTTTATATCTCTTGAGCCAATATCAGTTTTAGACCTTCGTACTAATAAATCTTCCCCTTGACGGGTAGTTAACCCGGTAACTGAGCTTACTGTAGAAAAATTATACAAGCAATCAGGAATATTGTTTCTTAGTATATTAAAAACAAAGGTACATATATCAAAAACATATTTATCTCTAATCTTTATCCATTCTAGATCTTTTAAAACAGGAGAGATGTGCTCGTATTTTCTTACATTGCCAACAGCCACTCGTGCTGCAAAGTTTTGTAACTTTTGTATTCTTTGTAATTGAGTCTTATTTGTACATCCCCAAACTTTGAGACAGTAATTAATTAAACTCATAGCTAAGGACTGGACAATTATTATACGAGTTGATATTTCAAATGAGTCTTTTACCCTATTTAGATATATTAGAGTACCCATTACTTTTTTATAAATTTCATCTATATGCATTTCAAAATTCATGTAACGGTCAAAATAGACACCTAGGTTCTTTACCGAGTTCATTGGCTTAATGATATTACCGCTAAAATTTATATGAAGATTGTCATCAACTTCTGATAATAATTGTCTGGATCCGATAAGAATAGATTGGGTTTTAGTTTCATTAAGTAACAGACCATTTTTTAGAAAGTAACGTTTAGCCATATACAAAATTTCTTCTGCTCTACGAATAATATTTTCTAAATCATTAATTTCTCCTTCAATTAAGATTTGAGTATCGTCAGCATATTGAATGACATAACAGTTAGGTAAATATTTTACTAGATCGTTTACATATATTAGAAAAAGTATAGGTCCTAGGATCGATCCCTGAGGGACCCCAAACAATACCTTCTTGCGACTTGAGACTACATCTTTTATTCTGACTGACTGGTAGCGGTTTTTTAAATAGTTCTCGAACCAGCTTGGGTCAATGTTCATTTTTTTTGCATTTTTCTAATAGAATGGTATGGTGTACGCTATCAAAAGCTTTAGAAAGATCGAGTAGTAGTAGCAATGATATTTTCTTATTATCTATATTTTTGTATATTTCATCTGATATTTTCAATAAGGCAGTTTCAGTTGATAATTTTGGCCTGAAACCGTGTTGACTTTTTGCAATAAGTTTATTTTTTTCAAGAAACTCACTTAACTGATTTGCAACAATCTTTTCAAGTATCTTTGATAAAATTGGTAGTAAAGAGATTGGTCTATAGTTAGAGACGTCGTCAGGATTTCCATTTTTAAAACCAGGAATTACATGGGGATTTTTCCATAAATCTGGGTAGATATTGGTAACTATGGAAGTATTGATTATTACCGTCAGATAATAAGCTATTACAAATAATGAATCTCTAATAAAACGAAAACAAATTCCATCTGATCCATATGCATTAGAGTCTTTCAGATTTTTTATTACTAAGATTACTGTATTACAATCTACTGTAGTAGGGTTAAAGACATCATTACTTCTATTGAATGCACTATGTTCTTGAACATTATTATTATTATTACTACCATCATCACTATTATCATTACCATTATTACCACCATCATTATTATTTACACCATTATCAACATTCCTATTATTATTACTACTACCATCATCATTATTATTACCACCATTACTATTATTGATTTCATTTATTATTTCTTTTTTTGTTTTTTCAAAGGTTTTTTTCCCCACTTCAGCGAAAAAATTATTGAACTCTTCTGCTTTAGCACTTACATCTACCTCATCGGGTATAATTGATATGTTACTACTTTTATTACAGTTATTGGAAAGCATGGTTTTAGCAATTTTCCATGTATCAGAGATATTGCCTTTAGCGTTTTGAAATTCATTTTTGTAATACTGTTTCTTACTGTTACTTAATAATGATTTTACTTGTTTCTTATGCTCTGTAAACTTTTCTCTTAAAGGGATATTATCTCTTTGTAGTTTTACTTCATTTTGTAGTTTGTCTCTTTCTTTCATAATGTTTTTTATGTCATCTGTTATCCAAGGAGCGGGGGGACGAAATATTTCTCTTGTCACGAGTGGTGCACATCGATCTATACATGATGATAAGACACTGGTTAAAATATTTACTTGTGTATTAATATTATCGGTATATAGAATTTCATTTAATTTATGTACTTCATTCATAAGTAAACTACAAAGTAATTCTTGTGAATAATTTCTTAAGCATCTGAATGTTTTAAAGATTGGTTGTCTCTTTGGTTTGCGAATATTTAGGGACGTTACAATTTCCTCGTGGTCTGCTATAGGGCTTGGCATTACGTCACACTTAGTTATCATATGTTTGGAGTTTGTTATTACTAGATCGATTTGGGAAACTGAAGTGGGAGTGATTCTAGTTGGTTTATTTATAATCTGTTCTAGATTTAAATTCTTAATAAGTCTACTCATTTTATTTTCTCTTTTTAGTTGATCATCATTAAAATCGCCATATATAAAAACTGGTTTGTTTTTTAAAATTATCTCCTTAAAAACGTCCAAAATATAGCTAAAAGAGGTTACCGAGGCTTTGGGGTGGCGGTACACGCAGCCTATGATAATAGAAGGAAACTTTTTATGTTGGACAGAGATCCATTTATCTTCCACTCCTTCGTGCTTCTCAGTTTCAAGATTTAGTTCAGTGGCCTTCAAATAATTTTTAACATATAAACATACACCTCCACCTCTACCACTGTCATAGCGATAAATATTATATGAAGGAATATTAATAAATGCATTATTAATTGACGGATACAGCCATGATTCGCTAATGCAAAGAACATCAATATTTTCTTGTACAAGCATATGTTCAATTTCTAGTATATGGGATAACAGGGATTGTGCATTTATATGTACGACAGATAATCTATCATTATATTTACAAGTAACTTTCACATCGGCAGCAGTAACAGCAACAGCAGGAGACGAGGTATTACCATGTTTCATTGGGGTGGTATCCATAGTCATAGTTGTAGTTTCGACTGTGTGATTCTGCTGGGAATTCATCATTGTAGTGTGTTCTGGGGTTAGCCCATGGATCCTGGTGTCTGTACCTGCCGTTGGATGTGTAACGCTGGTTTGAGTACGTGCCGTGGTATGATCGGGCCTTCCCAAAGTTTGTATGCCTAGGTGAGTGTCTAGGGTTGTAAGAGCCATCACTCCAGGAGAAGTCTCTTGTGCGTGGACGGCGATAAGAGAGGTTTGTATCGTGTCTCTTTCTGTAGTCTCGCGTATAGGGGATTGTTCCATTAGCTCTTTGCTGTTTATTTTGGTATGACTGTAGTTTGGGATATTTTGTAGAATACCCAGGTTGTGTCCATTGTTTGCTCCCACGAAATGGCTGGACACTTGTGCCTGTAGGCCATTGATTCAGTTTGTAAGGCACATATTCAAATCCTTTCGATATCGTTATTGCGAAGGAAACCCAGTTTGGTGTGCGATAAAGCTCCTTAATCAAGACTTCTTCAGAAGGAATGCCTTGATTTGTCAGAGAGAGAGAGAGAGAGAGAGAGAGAGAGAGAGAGAGAGAGAGAGAGAGAAGAGAGAGAGAGAGAGAGAGAGAGAGAGAGAGAGAGACTACTGTTCTTTCCTCCGTATCATTGTAGCAAGGGCTTAATGGCTCTAAAATAGCGTATTGTAGAGGTCACCTCAGAGAATCGAATTCGTGACCTCTGGGTGTGAGCCAGGCACTACTGCCACTGAATGACCATCATGGGCATAAGGTTTGGGTATTAGACCCATAATATACAAATGGGATCAGAGAAACAGCTTTAATTAAATACATTATAAGATTAATAAATAAATAAACAGAGAAATGAATACATAACAATAGAATATACAGATAAGTAAAGATCTATATATATATATATATATATATATATATATATATATATATATATATATATATATATATATATATATAATGACTAAGTATCAATAGAATATAATCTGTCAATCTGTCCAAATCTGCTCTCTGGCCAGATTAGACACGGAGTGTGTTAGGATTTCAAGAGAAACGGAAGAATAACATTGGCTTTTGTTAGTTAAAGTTGAAATAATAGAGATCTGGAAACTAGAAATCCCATTTCATTTTCTGGTGGGTTTTGTTACTGGGACCACTATTATTATTATTATTATTATTATTATTATTATTATTATTATTATTATTATTATTATTATTATTATTATTATTATTACTATTATTATTATTATTATTATTATTCCTATTCTAAGAGCATAGAGAGAGAAGGAGAAATGGGTACAACGAATACAAAACAAGGAAGAAAAAAGAGGTCGACAGGATGAAGAGAAGAGAAGAGAGAGAGAGAGAGAGAGAGAGAGAGAGAGAGAGAGAGAGAGAGAGAGAGAGAGAGAGAGAGAGAGAGAGAGAAGAAGAAGAAGAAGAAGAAGAAGAAGAAGAAGAAGAAGAAGAAGAAGAAGAAGAAGAAGAAGACTGTACTAATAAATAACTAGAAGTTAATTTTTGCTCTAGTGTTTAGCAGTAATGCTTCTTACTCCCGTAGACCTTCACAGGTCACGGCCGTAACACCATATGTATTATAATGGATTATCAGTGAGCTATAGGTTTGAAACCTAGTCAGGAGAAAGTTACCTGGATTATGTATACACATGTAGCACCACAAGTACACATGCGCATTCAATGTTTTCAATTGCATACAACTACAGATAATTACATATGTAAAAACAGGAAATACAAACACACATGAAATGTCATATATATATATATATATATATATATATATATATATATATATATATATATATATATATATATATATATATATATATATATATATATATATATGTGGTAGGTTGGCCCATGGCACCAGCCGCCCGTTGCGATACTACAGCTGAAGGTTTTTTGAACTTAAATAGGGCTGTCCAGGACAGTTCGATGTTAAGTCTTCCCTCAGTTACGGTTCTTTTTCTATGCCTACATCAACACTGAATATTTCTTGGATATTCGTTACACACCTCTTATTATCCCTTCACATCTGACAAGTCATTACACTCTCCATTTCTGTTTCTCTTTATTTTATGTATTCTTCGTGCCTAGACCTGAAGAGGGCTGCTTTATTTTATTATTATTTTGGCCCGGTCTGGTGTCACAATCATAAAAAAAAGAATATATATATATATATATATATATATATATATATATATATATATATATATATATATATATATATATATATGTGTGTGTGTGTGTGTGTGTGTGTGTGTGTGTGTGTGTGTGTGTGTGTGTGTGTGTGTATGTATGTAAACATACACACATACTCTAAAACACATATACGAAAGTAGTCATATGCCAAAAATGTAACATGCACTAATATACATGTCTAAGAAAATATACACATGAACATGCGCGAACGTATACAAGAATGTATTGAAATAACACACGTTAACACATACAAATCTAAAGAAACGCATACATTTGTTAAACACACACACGCATACACATTCTCTTTTGGGGCAAGATTCCTAGATTGCGTACAAGGGAATTTCCTACACCAACATGTAATGGAACCAACAAGAGCCAGGGGTGGGGATGAGCCATCACTACTTGATCTGGTGTTCACAGATAATGTGTTGGATATTGAAAATATTGAGTATGAACCACCAATTGGAAAGAGTGACCACTGTGTGTTGTTGATGGAGTATATAATTGAAGACATTCTTCCTGAGAGTAGAGGCACTGAGGACATGAGGAGGAACTATCCGAAAGGAGATTACATCAAAATGAATGAGCTTTTTGCAGTTATTGACTGGAGAACCTTATTTTACAACAAATCTGTACAAGAAATGTATGACATCTTTTGTGAGAAATATGGGAAGATAGTAGATTGCTGCATACCTGTCACCAAAGTAGGTGTAATTCATGCCAGAGAGAAATGGTTCGATAATGGGTGTAAAAGAGCTAAGGAGTGGAGAGACAAATGCTGGAAAAGGTATAGGAGGAGAAAAAACATAAATGCCTGGCAAACCTACAAAAGAGCAAGAAATGACTACCTAAGTAAAAGGAGAGAGGCAGAGAGAGATTATGAGAGGGACATCACCAGGAAGGCTAAAGAAAATCCCAAGCTTTTCCACAGCTTTATCAGAGGAAAACTGAAGGTAAAAGAACAGGTTTTAAGGCTAAAGAGAGCGGATGGAAGCATCACTGAGACGGACGAAGAGATCTGCAAAGAATTGAACAAGGAGTTTCAGTCAGTATTTACAGTAGAAAATACCCCACCCCCTCAGATTGCAGTGATAGAAGCTCAAGGGCCGGTACTAGAGAACATCAACCTTACAGCCACAGAGGTATGCAAAGCGCTGATGGATTTAGATGTTCATAAAGCTACAGGTCCTGATGACATATTCCCTCATGTGCTTAAAAAATGCGCAAACACAATATCAGTGGCACTAAGTATCATATTTAAGGAGTCACTGGAGTCGGGGGAGATTCCAAGATGCTGGAAACAAGCAAATGTGATACCTATCTTCAAAAAGGGAAGGAGGGATACGGCTCTGAACTATAGACCAGTTTCCTTGACCAGCATAGTTTGCAAACTTATGGAGAAACTACTAAGGAAACATATCTCTCTTCACTTGGAATCCTTCAACTTTTTGTCAGTGAGGCAACATGGCTTCAGAGAAGGAAGATCAACAGTAACAAACTTATTAGAATTTTATGATGAGGTAAGCCAAATCTTACAGGAAAGAGAGGGCTGGGCAGATTGCATATTCCTAGACTTCCAGAAAGCGTTTGACACTGTTCCACA
>JAXCGZ010021425.1:0-48338 GCA_037179515.1 Halocaridina rubra
TCGCTTCCTTAGCTTATGTCTTAGCGGCATCTCTCAGTCCTCTAACTGCTCTCTCTGCTCAGTTAACCCATGTAAGCATACCATCGTCACGTCATTAGTAAATATGGCGGCAGTCGTGACGTCATTAGCAAACACGCTAACTTATGCAAACTAACACCCTTGTCCTTCCTCTTTTTTTTTTTTTTTTTTTATACAGTGTCCTATGTATTCCTTTACATAATCTATTCCCCGATGGTCCACATACAAGTGCTGTATGTGATATACTATGCTTTAATGTAATCCTTGCTGATGGCAGCATGGAGTTGCTTTGGTGAAGCCCCATTCTTGGTGAGGCAATCAGCCAGCTGTCCCCATGCATCCACCCAAGCCACTTCAGCAACCTCCCCACTCTCCAACATCTCACATAGCACTGTTATATCGATCCTCAATCTTCTATCATCCACACTCCTACTTAAATGCAGGGAATTCACCAGGTTCTTGTTGTCACCTAAGGTCCAAATTCTTAGAATTCCACAAACAGATATCTCCTGTAGTATTCTGGCTAGGTACACAGCCGTCTCAAGACAATCCAGTAAAGCCAATACCTCCGTGGACAGAGTGGACTTAACCACCTGCCTGATCCGTTTCGACTGCCAGTAGATGGGGCACTTTTGTCGTCATCATTCCACAAGAATATGATAAAATCTTGTGACCCGCTACCCACCAGGTTAGCAAAGGAAGCATCTGAAAAGCACTCAAGGAAATAATTCTCAAGCCTTGACGTTCTTGGCATATGCAGCCAAATGTTGTCTGTCTTCACTCTAGATATGAGCTTGTTAATATGCAAGATGTCGGCCACTGTTGCCCGGTTACATGCTGCACTCATTTCATACATATTAAAGGCAATGTCTGGACGGGTATGAGTATGAATGGCAGTCCAATTTAACTGGCCTACCAGTGCTCTGTATTTCGATCTATTCAACTCTGCCACTTCTCTCATCTTCACATTTGCCCTTTTACAACTGACTGACATGGGAGTCAAGGTGGATGCATAATCTAGCTGGTCCAATGTAAAGCTGCCATTTTTCTATGAGGTGATGTTCAAGCCTACATACTTAAATGCCTTTGACACAGAGCTCCCAATCAGAAAAACTTGCTTCAACTGGTCTATCACTTTACTCTTGAACTCTGGAGTTCCCGCCCACAGGAAATCATCCACATATATACAGATCACGCCCTCAATTCCGTTATGCCATCTCCAGTAAAACAATGCTGGATCCAGTGAGCACACCTGAATGCTGAGATCTGTTAACTGGTCCTTCACTCGGAGGTACCAATGACGGGCTGCATCACACAAACCATATACAGTGATCTCTCACTTATCGCGGGGGTTCGGTTCCGGGACCATCCACGAAAGGTGAAAATCCACGAAGTACCAGCACCATATTTATTACAGGTATTTTACATTTATTTTTACCTTTACTGTATAAACCCTCCCTGCACTGTTAACAACTCACCCTTTACTTTATCAATAACAGCGCGCATGCATAAATTTATATGAGTTTGACAGGTAAGTTTGCCATAAATAACAGCGCGCAAGCGTAAAGCAATATGAACGTGATAGGTAAGCTTACCGTGAATGACGTGATGGTGATGTTTACATACTGCACAGCCAATGGCGGCCGACAGCCGAGAAACTTCTTCCTTCCTTCATTATATCTCACAGTTTTACCTTTTATGCTATGGTCAACTTCTGCCACTTAGGCTCACTACCAGAAGCCTTAGAAGATGAAGGACGCTTGGGCGGAATTTCTGGGGTTGAAATACACAAGCTAAAGTTTCACAAAAAAAAACACAAGCACAACGTATTAAGAGGCACAATCAGAAAGGCGCACACGTGAGAATGGGGAGGCGAGACAATGGAAGATGCTGGGAGAATCAAGCTTCAATCAAAAAGCAAATTAGACTCCAGTATACAGAATACAATTCTGGGATTTGACGTCTCCCACCCATCAGACACCATCAACCAATAGCATCCTGTGTACTATCTCATGTAGGTGCAACCCTTTACGATTTCCGAAATGCCGATACCGGTATCGTATTTTATATGGTGCAATGCTGTGAGTTACATGTTTAAGTTTATGTTTTTCTTACCATTTTTTACTGTTTTACTATTCTTTGGCTAGGAAGTACTTTTTTTTATCAATTAAAAAATAAATATGCTGGGAAATTTTTATATGTGTAATCTCACATAGGTGCGACCTTTTGTGTTTTCCAAAACACGGATACCGGTATCGTATTTAATATAATGCAATACTGTGAGTTACATGTTTAAATTTATGCTTCTTTACAATTTTTACTATTTTATTATTCTTAGGCTAGGAAATACTTGTTTATCAATAAAATAATGAAAATATTGGAAATTTTAATATGTATCATCTCACTTAGGTACGTCCCTTTGCGTTTTCCGAAACGCCGATACCGGTATCGTATTTTATATGATGCAATACTGTGAGCTACATGATTGAATTTATGTTTTTTACTATTTTTTACTGTTTTATTATTCTAAGGCTAGGAAACACTTTTTTTTTATCAACAAACTAATGAAGATACTGGAAAATTTAATATGTACTATCTCATGTAGGTGCAACCCTTTGCGTTTTCCGAAACGCCGATACCGGTATCGTATTTTATGTGATGAAATACTGTGAGTTACATGTTTAAATGTATGTTTTTCACTATTTTTTACTGTTTTATTATTATTAGGCTAGGATATACATTTTTTTATCAACAAAATAATATAAATACTGGAAATTTTAATATTTCCACAAACCGTGGTTTCCCGTGATATACCCAGAAAATCTGAGATATAAACTACATATGCTCACCCAAAAAATCCGCCATGCACTGAATTCACAGAAGGTGAATCGCGATATAGCGAGGGATTACTGTACACTCTTTCTCAGCTTCCATAGCTGACCATCAGCTAAGTCTGGAGGAGGGCGTAGATATATGTCCCTACTGATTTTATTGCCCTGCAAATAGGCTGCCTTAACATCCAAGGAGTGACAAGTCCAACCCATGCCCGCTGAGTGATAATGCCAAACGTATGACTTCCTTTGAGCATGTCGGGGAGTCCATGCAAAGCTCACCTGTATCCTCCTCAAACCCTCTTGCTGCCAGGTGTCCCTTCAACACCAGTTGTCCTCCTTAACTTTCTCCATCATAGCCCACTGCACAGAAAAATCTTTTGACTGACATCTTCGACCTCTCCATAGACTTTATTGTCCCTCTAGTTCTGTATTTCTTTTTCCTTAGCACACATCACCTCCTCAGAGTTGAAGAGAATTATCATTTCTGTACTCTCATTGACAATCTTCCTGGTGCTAAAATCTTGGTTCAGATCAGCCCAAAAGATGCACCCATTGGAATCCAACCGAAAATTGCAACAGTCTTTGTACTTTCCTGTGGCATTACCAGTCGGATCAAACTCATCCAGACACCAGCTCACTACTCTTGCTATGAATGCCTTGTATCCACTGGCCAATAATAAGGCATGAAGGCTGCTGTGGCATGGGCACACCTTCGGGCTCTCCTGACCTATCATCATCCTCCGCCTCTGGTTCACAGTGCCAATCGTCACTCTCTGACTCCTCTGCTTGCTTGTGCTCTCTAGACACCACTGGTTCTGGCTCTACAATCCTTATGTTGCACGGCCCCATCTGCATCACTGTCTCTTACCTCCCCAGCAGGACCTGGAGCCCGTACCAGCCAATATGCATGGGCCCTCACATAAACTCCCCCATTCCTCACTATGAGTTGCTTTCCATCTCTGTCAGTTACAATCCTGGGTGCATGCCACTGGCAACTGTCATGTCTCTTGTAAAACACCTCATCACCATTCTGTACATTATCAAGGTCACTAGCATGAATGTTGTGTCGTGGTGCCCTGGCCAGACGTTCATCAGACTCATTTTTCACAAATTCTTTCCTTGCTAGATGAAGAGCATTGAAATTGTACATCGTAATTTCTGATGTCCCAGTATCTCCCAGTGTGGGGGGATCATTGGCATTCACCTTGGGAAGTTCTGGGTTGTAGCCAAGCACGAGCTTATTAGGGGAAAATAAAGAGAAATTAGAGAGGGCATTTCTCGCCGACACTGCCCAGGCCAAGGCAAACTCCAAGTAACATTTACTTTCTTCTATGAGTTTCCTTATGATATTCCCAATTACTGCATTAAACCACTCACACACTCCATTTCTCCAGGGGCTCTTGGATGCAATGGCCATGATTTTGATGTTGAATTCCTCTCTCAGTGCCCGCATCTCTTCATTGTTAAATTCGCATCTCTTATCCGGTAGGATTTTCCCTGGTGCTCCAATAAAACAATCCAACTCTGGAACAGGGTCTTGATAATGGTGGCAGCCCATCTATCCCCAATAACTGTTGCTGTACAGTATCATGTAACCAAGTCAATGAGGACAAGAAAATATTTTTCACCCCAAACCTTAAGGTCCAAGGCAATGGCCTCATTGAACTGAGATGCCATAGGCAAACTCACTACAAGGCTTTGTCTCTCCTTTCCATATTTAAAACAAATTTTGCACTCCTCAGTTACCTAATGGACAGCCTGTTCTAGTTCTGAGTCCTTAGTCTTTGCATTAGTAAAGAGTTTCATTAAATTAGCTGCTGTAGAGTGTCCAAACTGCAAGGCAGCCAAGGCAATCACTCCACCCAACTCCTTCACTAGTCACACTGAAATCGGTAACAAATAGTGGCCTGATACTGATTTGTGCAAATCAATAATCTTTCCGGAATCTTAACTTGGTCAGTTGCAAAGTTAATTAACATTTTTGCCTTCTTCATCGACAGCCCACTCAGGAGTAATGGGATGTTACAATCCACCACATAAGTTACAACCTCAGCTTTCATACCACTAATAAAATATAGCAGAGTGACTTACTTGAGGGAGGGAATAGTGACCCCGTTTGCGGAGGTACATAAGGCAGCCGATGATTCTTCAATTATGCCTGTCCGGTCATAATCACTGAGATCTTTTACGAAATTATGGAACCAATGCTGCCACACACTGTCGTGGAGCACCCTGAGAGTAAAACTGCGCAACCAGCGGACTCCTTTACAAGCTTCACAAGCTTGTCCTTGCCTCTGGCATAACCTGTAAATAATGACAGATACTCTGCCTCAGTTCCCTATCATTATGCATATTTTCATATACATATGGGCAGTTCCATGCCCAGTGGAAGCGTGAGTCACATATCAAGCATCTCAACAACTTCCCATCTGGTCCTAGAGGATTCTGCCTTCCACTTGTGAACGGACAGGAGTATCCCCTTAGCTTGGTTGATAATCTTCCCCTATGATCACCTTGAGACCCACGTCCTCCGTGATGAAAACTTCTTACCATAAGGAGCTCTTCCTCCTTCATGTCACCTTCCACTTTCTCCGCCAGGAAGACTGGTTCACATTTCACTCCACGTCCATCAACATCTCCAGGCTGTACACTAATATCCCTACCAAATATACGGTTCAAAGCGGTTTTAATGTTATTATATGTTACATCAGAGATGGCGGACATCAAGAATTACTGCTCACTGTCACTCAACTTGCATGAGGCAAGTAGCGTGAAAGCCATAACTGAGTCTGGGAGTGTCATACCTTGGGTAGTAAACATAAAAAACTTATGCCCAAACACTGACACAAATTTCCTAATATCTTGATCACTTTGCCTCCTTAAATTATACAAGTCCTGGAATGCTGCAAAATTCTTGCGCCCCGCGTCCGCCAAAAGCAAACCATCAAGCTTATCTAAGAATGTCTTAACACCATCATCATTTTCCAAATCCCTAATCTCAATCTCAGAGGAAGCCAACCTCGCCTTTCCCTCAAGTGACAAATGAATGGCTAATGCCTGTTTTTTTTTTGGCATATCCATTAATTTACACCAGATCTCAATATCTTACCTCAAATTTTCATATGCCGACTCACCCACAACTTTTGGTGCCACTTGCAGCTGCCGGATAACGCCATTGTTGATCTCAGAGCCACGTTCCCCTACCAATATCAAGAACTTTTACTCACAAGCACAAGTTGTCTAGACCCACCATAACCACTCCAGGTAGTCCAACTCGCCTCTGATAAACAGGCAGGCTATTACGTCTAAAATTAAGTAGGAAGTCCAGGTGCTTCAGTCTACCATACAGTCACATCCTTAGCTCAATGCTTAGCTGCATTTCTCAGTCCTCTAACCACTCTCTCTGCCCAGCTGACCCACATGAACATACCGTCGTGACATCACCAGTAAATATGGTGGCAATCGTGACGTCATTAGCAAACCCGATAGCTTAATATATGTTGGTACTTGATTAACTCCCTTTGAGGGAGTGGGTTAAGAATATCCTTCTCCCGTTTTCCCCTGCATGTCTTAAAAGTCGACTATATGGCACAGAGCAAGGAGATGGGGAAGTCTTCCTCTGTATTTTCTTCCTGCAAAGTGTCAAGATATTTTGCTTTGAAAATTGTTCTCATCGGGCCGAGCACCAAGAAAACATTCAAACAAAGAAAATGTAGAAGTTTAAGAACAAGACCGATATAAGGGAATAATACACTATACAAACTGGACAGGCTGAGAGAATAGTCGAAGTCTTGAGGACATAGAGATGGTAGGATTAGGCCTTGAGATGACATTAGATCTGCTTTTTGAAGGAAGGTAGGTTAATAGAAGTAGGAAAGACTAAAGGAAGAAGAGAGTTCCAGAGTATTGAGGTGGATGGGAAGATGCAGCCATTGCAACGACCAATCAGCAAACTACAAATCTCCACACAGTACCTTTGAGACGAGGCTGCTTATCTAGTGTTATGTGACTTTGGCAGTGGGGGAGGGATGCAACTCACCAATTCATCAGAGCAGCAATTAGTTAGTTTCTAGCTAATATCATAGAGCAAAGGTATCAAGGTAGATCTATAACTTCCCTGCAGCAAGCCCCATGCAGAGAAGAATGTTTGAGTGCCATCCTTATTATCTTCCAACTTATATATCATTCCATGGAAGAAGTGCACTATTTAGAGAGCTTCATTTTGGCAAAAATATAGTAAAATTCTTTTCCCTCACCTACAGCTGCCAAGGAATGGAAGCACTGATACTGCACATTTACAAGTTTCATAGAGAAGAGTAGGGAGGCTGAACCCATTAAACTAAGAGCTCTTGTGAATAACTGCGTATGAATTTATTGAAGACTGTACTACGTATGACAGTGCTGTTTGTAAACTAGAGAGTGTATATAATAAATTACCAAACTAAATTTTTGCTAGGCATCTCTTTGCAACATGACGACAGGAGCCTGGTCAATCCTTTCATGAATTTTTGAGGGAATTGCACAAGCCAAGCAAACACTGTAACTGTAGAGATGTCACTGCTGAACAGAATAGGATAGACTTGGTTCATGATACATTTATTAATGGCATTACCTCAGCATTCATCTGACAGTGATTATTAGAGAATGATTCTTTTGATTTGGAGACTGCATGCAGTCAAGCCTATACGTTAGACCTAACCAAGTGCAATGCCAATGCATATGCATCTCCATCTCCAGTTGCACATGCTGCTACTTTAGTTCCAGAGCACAAGAAATAGTATGTTGGGGAGCAGTAGCAGCAGTTAGTGGAAGAGAGTTTTGAAAGAATACTACCTGGGGATTTAGCTGTTGCAACTGCCTATTCATCTAAGAAAAAATGCTACTTTTGTAGTAATTAATTTCACAATAGGATAAGTTGTACTGCACGAGCTGTTTCATGTAATAAATGTGGTAAGAAATATCATTTTGCAATACTCTGTAAATCAAAGCTTTAGAGAGCATTACTCCTGCATTATATAACCCTGCTATTTCATTTCCTCGTAATCTTTCACACACAGCTACAGGAGTCACTGTAAGTTGACACTCAGTCAATGCATTGATAGGTTCATACAGTTATGACAGTTTTATAAGTGAAACAATTACACAAAACTTAAATCTCGCACTATGTCCTGCAAATAAAATTTCAATGGTATCAATATATCTAAATACAGGTTCTCCCTGGTTTGTCATAGTAGATTTGATGCATAATGGTCATAGCTATCCATCATCTCGTTTAAGGAGTTTTAAAGGATCTATGCTGTGACATGATTTTGGGCCATGACTTCAAGAAACAATGCAAGAATATAAGTTTTCAGTATGGAGAAAATAAAGCTGATTTGGAGATTACTGGTGCATATTTGCTGTGTGTGCTAGCAATCGCAGATAGTGTTAAACCATCACTGTACTTATATCTGCCTGTGGGATGTAAACCTATAACTGTCAAATCGAGATACTCTAGTAAGGATGATTAATTGTTTATAAGGGTCCATATATTGTATTTTCTATCTGAAGGTATATTTAAACCAAGTATATCTCCATGGTGAGCTCAGGTGATTATAGTGAAAGACATGTTTGACAGGCACAGAAAGAGGCTTTGTATTGATTACTCTCAAACCATTAACAAGCATACAGACTGGGATGCATATCCACAGCCTAGGATTGAGGACATGGTATATGATTTTGCAAAGTACAAAGTGTTTTCTACATTTCATTTAGAGTCCTTACCACCATAGCAGAATTAAAGAATGTGAGAAAGTGTATACTGCTTTTGAAGCTGCAGGGAGACTATATCAGTTTTGAAGGATCCCATTTGGAGTTACTAATGGAGTAGCTGCTTTTCAGTGTTCAGTGGATAAACTAGTTGAAGATGAAAATCTCAAGGATACCTTTTCATATCAAATTCATATTACTCTTGCTGGATCAACTCAGGCTGAGCATGAGAAAAGTATTCAAAAGTTTTTAGAAGTTGTTCAAAGCCGAAATTTAACTCAACGAATCCAAAGCAGTCATATCTGTGCCTACAATCAAAGTGCTAGGGCACCATATGGGTAATAATACTATAAAAGCTGATCCTGACAGATTGCATCCACTTCAAGAACTACCACCACCCACAAATGTGGGGATCCTTGTAAAAAGCTCAAGGGTTGTTTGCATGCTATGCAAAATGGATCTCCAATTTCTATGACAAAATTCAACCTTTGGTAAGTAGAAAGACTTTTCCATTAAGTAAAATAACATTAAATCTTTTGAAGAAACTGCTTATGGATGCTGCTTTTCTGTCTTTGGATGAGAACCTTCCTTTTGTTGTGGATTGCGATGCTTCGGAAGTTACCATCTCAGCAGTCCATAGTCAAGGTAGTCGTCCTGTAGCGATTATGTCTAGAACCCTCCTAGGAAGTGATTGTATTACCCGGCAGTGTTAAAGGAGCCTACAACCATTATTGAAGCCGTGCACAAATGGATAGCCTTCTGGCTTGTAAAATGGTAATGCAATGGCTTCGTATTCGCGAGGTCGAAGGATCGTGCCTCATCCAGGCAAAAGAGTTTAGGGCTAAGCTGTTTACTTGGGAGGTTACTACTGTGGCTGGGCACCACAGTGGGGGGGTTGGGACCTGTGCCGGCTGGCGACCGCCCTATGGGTCCTCCATGACCCGTTCCATTCATCCGTGGGTGGAGAATCTAAAACAACAGCACAAATGGAGCTTGGAAACCGCACCAAGTGTTTCAGTCTCATTACACCCCACATGACCATTTCTTTGGATTCCTACAATAATCTAGTCTTGAAGGTTCATTTCTGTCATGGCTTTTAACCCCAGGACCAGTACTACTATGATGACACCTTAGATCTAGCAAGCATGAATCATTAGCGGAGCAGATTGAACTTATTGATATGATCCCAATGTATGCTGACATTAGTTATCCTGATGGGCGTGAATCAACAGTATCTATCCGTGACTTTGCCCAGAGTTCAAAAAGTCCACTGAATCTTGTCCATTCAGAGGGGTTTGTGGAAGTGCAGGATGTGACAAGCTCTCCAGATACCTAAAGTTCGAAGTACTGAATCTTACTATGCTAACCATGACTTGTGTCTTACTGCATACACTAAATTAAGAAGGTCATCCCATGTGTGTCAAGGGCCTCGACAGATATGGATGTGATTAAAGTTTGAATCTGGATACCTTAATTTTAAATTGTTTCTGTATTTTACTTGAATTATATTGAAATACTGTTAAGTTACTTTATCACTGCTTATATTTTTCTAAGAGGGAAGAATGTTATAATGAATGCTTGTGGTAGCATTGTAAAAAGGCACATTGTGTATTTCTATTGTTTTATATTTCTTATAAAGGCTGGTAGTCCTGTGATGTAATGCAACGTGAATTGCCTAATTCTTGGATGTAGTATATAATATATGTCTCTCTATATACATGAGCCATTTTTCCCCGTATAAGGGGAGTGGCCGAGTCAGTGCAAAATATTCTGACTCTTTGGGAGGAGAAAATATAGAGGAGGGGATTCCCAGTCCCTATGCTCCGCCCCTTTTAGTCAACCCTTACGACATGCAGGGGAACACTGAGGAAGTATTCTGGCCCCTCCCTCAGGGGGTTAGCCCCCTCCTTCAGGGGGTTATATAGCATATGCAACTATTTGTACTATGCTATGTTCCTATTTCAAGTTATATGCTTTCTTTATTTTGTTTATTGCTTATTAGTTATTGATGAGTATGTAAAAGAGTTCTTTTCTTTAAACTATTATGTTTTGTTTTATTACAGGTATACTAGTTTGGTAATATGTTGAGTAAAGCTTAGAAACTGTACCAAGCGCTTCAGTCTCATTACAGCCATGTACCAGATTGAATGTTTCATTGGCATCACCTCGAATACGCGATCTTCCAGGGTTGTTAGGTTGAACCGTTTTAGGTATTCACTTTTAGGAAGTTCGCTCAGTTCAGGTATCATATGTGTAGCTCTTCTCTGGACTCGTTCAAAAGTTCCAGTGTACTTCGTGTGATGGGGGGACCAACTTTGTACAGCATTCTCCAAGTGGAGACTTAGAAACAATTCATATAATCTACAAGCTACAGTGTATCAACATCAAAGTGTGTATAGATTTTATTCATCCTACCTAGAATAGCATATGCGTATGCAGTCACTTTTGTTAGTGGCTATAAAACTTGAGATTGTTGAAGACTCAGATATCTAAATCTTTCTCTTCAGTGGATCTTTACAAGGGTCTTCCTTTAAGACTGTATTGTATTTGTGGGTTAGCATGACCAAAGTGGACGACTTTATACGTACTACTGTTGAATTTTAGAAGCCAATTGTTATTCAAGTGTTCAAGTTTCTGCAAGTCTTGCTGCAGGGCTCCAGAGTCATTAGGGGCCTTAAAAGCTCAGTATATCTAGGCGTCGTCAGCAAAAAGCTTAATAGGGGCAATATACATAACGATATCATTGACATACACCACCAACAGGACTGGACCCAATACACTACTCTGGGAGACACAACTCAGAACTTTAACCCAGTCGGAAGAAGTGCCTCTGATTTGAACTCTGTCAACAGTCAGGCAAGAAGTCATATATCCATTTTAAATTTCTGACTTTGATGGCTACTGCTTCCAATTTTAAGATTATCCCCTGGTAGGGACAGTGTCAAAAGCTTTTTGACAGTCTAAATAGACAGACTCGCATGTTAAACCTTCATCCAAAAAATCTGGAGAGACCTTCAGAGTATTCTAGTAATGCAGTAAGGCAGGATCTTCGTGTTCTAAATCCATGTTGGTGGGTAGTAAATATGGCGTTAGTGACATTATGTAATTATAAATATCTCCATTGGATGGTTCCAAAGGATGAATGGAAGAGATCAAAGATATGTTGAGACATGGAAAGAGTGAACAGCGACAAGCCAGCTGGAATAGACCCATAAAAAGGATGGTCAAAGAGAGAAATTGGAATAAATTTATATGCTGGGTTTGAGTACCATTCAAAGAAGAGGTAATTAACCTAAGTGAATAACATTAAGCTCTTAGAAAGGGACAAAAGGAATCCCGACGATTAATTCTGAAAAGTAATACTGATATTGTTTTCGGTCAATTTATGATGAGGGTAACGTTGGCGAAAGATATGTTATAGAATGATTAAATTTGCTAATATCTTCCTTTAATAATGGTTGCTCTACTGGTTTTGGTAGAAGTCAGACTGTGTGAAATAATGTTTTAGGTGACTAATATGTTAGAGTGAATAGCTGCTTTTGCAAGATTAGATATCATTCTAGCTGTTAATTACCTAAATAAAGTAATTTTCACTTAATCCAAACAAATAAAATCTCCAAACAACGCGTGAGGTTACCAATTTCCACAAGTTACTGAATGTTGATGGTAGAAGAATAGCTCTCATTGATGACAATGCAATGTGAAATGTATGAAAATATAGTGATTTGAAACTCTCTCTCTCTCTCTCTCTCTCTCTCTCTCTCTCTCTCTCTCTCTCTCTCTCTCTCTCTCTCTCTCTCTCTCTCTCTCTCTCTCTCTCTCTCTCTCTCTCTCTCTCTTTCTCTCTCTCTCTCTCTCTTTCTGACAACTGCCTATTTTATTGTAGTCTGATGTTTCTTTTTAACATTTTATTTTATTTATATCTACAGCAGCATCTTTTGTGAGCAGGAGTTAGCAGTTTTTAGTCTTACTGTATTATTGTAGAGCACATTGTTCCTGGTTACAGCTTGTATGTACCGTGCTACAATCTAATAAATTGTATCCTAATTATTATTATTATGGATGGATGGAGTAAGGAGAGCCCTGAATGATAGGAGGATGGATGTGAGGGAAGCAAGCGAGCGTGCTAGGAATAGGAATGAGTGGCGAGCGATTGTGACGCGGCTCTGATGGGCATCTGCTGTTACCACGGGGCTGCATCTTACAGAGATAGCCCTGTGGTAGGGGCAGTAGGAGGAGCTGGCAGTTGTGAAGCGACACAGGTTGTGGAAGCTCCGGGAGGATGGGCTGTGGCACTCCAGCAGTGCCATCTGAACGGACGCTAGCTCCCTCGTCATTGCCCATAGAGCAAAGTAATCCCCCTATTTGTTTTCCTTTCTTGATGTCGGCTACCCCTCAATTAAAGGGGGAAACAGCCAAGGTATATGTATGTATGTATGTATTATTATTATTATTATTATTATTATTATTATTATTATTATTATTATTATTATTATTATTATTATTATTATTATTATTACTTTTATTATTATTATTATTATTATTATTATTATTATTATTATTATTATTATTATTATTATTATTAGTAGTAGTAGTAGTAGTAGTAGTAGTAGTAGTAGTAGTAGAAGTAGTAGTAGTAATTTGTCTGCACTGCTTTGCTTCCGAGGGTAACGTTCCACTTAAAGGCGGAGTATGTTGTTCTTGAAAGCTCCGGTTTTACGTCACGGATTCCCATTTCTACCAAGGGCTAGGACGGTTGCCTTCTTTCGAAGGACTGTTTTGGCAGATATAATCGTTACCCTGAGTGCATGCCCTTGCTAACCTCAGACCGTGACGGGGCGCGAACCCTCGACCTGACGTTGTTCTTGAAAGTTCACTAAAGAAATAAAATCAAGGAGAGCCCCTTTGATTCACAGTCCTAGTCTCATAGATATTTAAAAATGAATAAGCCAGCCTGTAATCTATCCAAATTAGCAATAGTAGTAGTGAAGTAATTCTTCTTCATAACAAACTTCCTTTTAGATAATCAACGATAGTTACAATTAGTCTTAACATCGATATTTTGTAAGTGAATAAATGAATCTGGTAATGAAAAGCATATACCTGTTTTGTTTTTCCAATTAAATCCAGGGCACGCATTAGAAGCAGTCCATTATAAATACCTAGGTTACGGAAAGTACTCATTCATAAGTGTATGAAACGTAAATTACCTTTAGAATTATTCTTTAGCTACGTCCTATAAACATTAGGCAATAAAGAAAATTTGTATGTAACTATTATATTGGAGACAAACAAGGAAACATTCAAAACAACAATAGAAATGGTTTTTAACACATTTCTTTTCCCTCATCACTAGATCAAGTGATTCGTCTTTAAATAGGGTTATGTTATTAGCAGCCAGTCACCGGATTTCATCTTTAAATTGCATCATCGACATTGAGTCCTATAAGATAATTACATAACTAACAGACAATCAAAGAACATTAAGCAATAGCCGCATAGAAAACAGTTTCCTAGCAAGCTATTATAGTAGTTAATTGGCGAAATATCTCTCAATAATGTTGTGTTGCTGTTATCATTTCAAAAGTTTTTCATGAATTGCACACACACACACACACACACACACACACACACACACACACACACACACACACACACATAGCTAAGCTTGAAAAAGTTCAAAGACATGCCACGAAACTGGTGCCAGAAATACGCAATCTGAGTTATGATGAGAGGCTGAGAGAATTAGACTTACCATCACTCGAAGCTAGAAGAGTGAGGGAGGATATGGTGACAGTCTTTAAATTCCTTCATGGTTATGATAGAGTGGATAGGGATCGATATTTTGATATGGCTGGCTCTAGAACTAGAGGTCATAGTTTGAAGCTTCGTAAGAAAACTTCTTCGCAGGATGTAAGGAAATACTTTTTCAGTGTAAGAGTAGTTGATAATTGGAATTTGCTAAGCGAGGAGGTAGTTAATGCTATCTCAATCCATAGTTTTAAGGACAGGTATGATAAGTATCACTAAGTATAAAATGGAAGCGATCAGGAGACGGGAAGATACGAGCTTTGGGCTCTTTCCCGTAAACACAATTAGGTAATCACACTTAGGTAATCACACGTGAGTTCAAGGAATTTCTTGTTGCTCGCATAAATACTGGGTCAGAGAGCATTATAATAACTGTTGTATACAACCCACCAAGGAACCAAAATAGGCTTGAAGTTTATGAGGAAAGTCATATATGCACTATTGAAGTCATAAACTCAGTTGTTAACATGGCACAGGAAAAAAAATGTAGGATTTTGATTATGGGAGACTTTAATCATAAAGAGATAGATTGGATAAATCTTGACCCACACAGTGGTGAGGACTCATTCGGGGCAAGATTCCTAGATTGCGTACAAGGGAATTTCCTACACCAACATGTAATGGAACCAACAAGGGCCATGGGTGGGGATGAGCCATCACTACTTGATCTAGTGTTCACAGATAATGTGTTGGATATTGAAAATATTGAGTATGAACCACCAATTGGAAAGAGTGACCACTGTGTGTTGTTGATGGAGTATATCATTGAAGATATTCTTTCTGAGAGTAGAGGCACTGAGGACATGAGGAGGAACTATCCGAAAGGAGATTACATCAAAATGAATGAGCTTTTTGCAGTTATTGGCTGGAGAACCTTATTTTACAACAAATCTGTACAAGAAATGTATGACATCTTTTGTGAGAAATATGGGAAGATAGTAGATTGCTGCATACCTGTCACCAAAGTAGGTGTAATTCATGCCAGAGAGAAATGGTTCGATAATGGGTGTAAAAGAGCTAAGGAGTGGAGAGACAAATGCTGGAAAAGGTATAGGAGGAGAAAAAACATAAATGCCTGGCAAACCTACAAAAGAGCAAGAAATGACTACCTAAGTAAAAGGAGAGAGGCAGAGAGAGACTATGAGAGGGACATCACCAGGAAGGCTAAAGAAAATCCCAAGCTTTTCCAAAGCTTTATCAGAGGAAAACTGAGGGTAAAAGAACAGGTTTTAAGGCTAAAGAGAGAAAATGGAAGCATCACTTAGACGGATGAAGAGATCTGCAAAGAATTGAACAAGGAGTTTCAGTCAGTATTTACAGTAGGAAATACCCCACCCCCTCAGAATGCAGTGATAGAAGCTCAAGGGCCGGTATTAGAGAACATCAACCTTACAGTCACAGAGGTATGCAAAGCGCTGATGGATTTAGATCAGGGGTGTGCAACCTGCGGCCCAAGGGCCGCATGCGGCTCTCAAAGGCTTTCATTGCGGCCCTTTCTCCTAAAAATAAATAAGCTATAGTGCGGCCCTCAGAGAGAGAGAGAGAGAGAGTGCCTCGAACTGAATATTCCAACAACTCTCTCTCTCTCTCTCTCTCTCTCTCTCTCTCTCTCTCTCTCTCTCTCTCTCTCTCTCTCTCTCTCTCTCTCTCCTCTCTCTCTCTCTCTCTCTCTCTCTCTTGTGTTTTCATCAACAATCCTTCCTCAATAACCGATGGTACGAGGGGTCATCGTTATCTGTAACCCCTTTTAAGATCATTGTAAACACCGAAACGATCATTATTTTTAAGGTTGGATGTTTACACTTTTTACACTCTGCTATGCTTTGCAGTACAGCCGTACAGGAATTAATATGGTTCTCAGTTTATCTCAGACTCAAGTGGTGAAATCAGTGTACTTCATTTGTTGTTGTTGATTTGTGATTACCGGTATTCTAAGTCTAACTCTAACCAAGTTGTTTATGTTGCAGTTTTGTGATTGGCTTTAGAAAACTTGCAAGCAAAAAATTTTGAGAATTATATATTTCTGCTGAAATTTGGTACTAATTATATTGCAATCTATCACATTATTCTTAATTAAAGCCTTTAATTAAGAAAAATGTAATAGATTGCAATATAATTAATACCACATTTTCAGCAGAAATATATAATTCTCAAAATGTTTTGCTTGCAAGTTTTCTAAAGCCAATCACAAAACTGCAACATAAACAACTTAATTAGTTAGTCTTTAATTTAAAGTTAACTTTTTCCTATTATATATTTTGCTCAGCAGGAGAGATCTTATTGCACTAATAATGGCTTCTACGAGTAAAAAACGCAAGATTTCAGATTAAAACCGGAGTTTTCAAGAGAAATGGACTGAACAATATTTATGCATACAATCAGGGGGGAAAGCATTGTGCCTTGTGTGCCATGAAACCATATCTGTTTTAAAAGAATATAACATCAAAAGACACTACATCACAAAGCACAAAGAATATGAAAATATGACAGGTGAAGCACGCAAAGAAATAATATCATTCTTGCAGAAATCTCTGAAAGGACAACAGTCAGTGTTTACAAAGAAACTTAAGGAATATGGTGCATCTCTCAAAACAAGCTTTTTGATTAGTCAAATCCTTGCAAAAAGACTCAAGCCCTATTCTGATGGTGAGGTAGTTAAAGAATTTTTGTGTGTAGCCTCAGACAATATGTTTCCTGACAAAAAGAAACTAGTTGAAAACATAAGCCTTTCAAGATATACTGTTGCTAGAAGAATAGACAGTCTTTCAGGGAATATTGAAAGTACAATTGCCAAGCGAGTTAGTGCTTTTTCTTCATACTCTGTTGCTCTTGATGAGAGTTGTGACACCGCAGACACTGCACAACTGGCTGTGTATATTAGGGGAATTGACAATGGCTATAATATTACAGAGGAAATGGCTTCACTACAAAGCATGAAGGGGACCACAACAGGACAATCTATTTTTGATGAATTGGAAAAAGCATTGGCAAGGTTTGGACTGGACTACACTAATTTAGTTTCCATTACAACAGATGGTGTGCCTGCGATGTCTGGTCAGAGAAATGGGGTTGTTGGATTACTGAAGACTAGAATGGGGTCTCAAAATATTGACTTCGGTTCACTAATTGTCCTGCATTGTATGATACACCAGGAAGCTTTATGTGCGAAGACAATAAACTTTCAGCATGTGACTAATATTCTCGTGAAAGCTGTCAATTTCATTAGGTCAAGAGGTCTAAATCACCGCGAGTTTCATCAGTTAATGGCAGACATTGATGCAGAGTACAGTGATGTGAAGTATTTGTGTGAGGTAAGGTGGCTAATCAAAGCAGGAATATTGAAGAGAGCATATGACCTTTTGGAAGAAATTGCGCTGTTCTTAGATATGAAAGGTAATGCTATCCCTGAATTGAGAGATAAGGAATGGAGATGTGATTTAGCATTTTTAGTAGATATAACTGATCATCTCAGTGCACTGAATGTTAGACTTCAAGGAAAAGATCAACTAATAAATGAGATGTTCTCACTGATCAAAGGCTTCCAGATAAAATTGCGTCTGTGGGAGTCACAAATCAGAAACCCAAACCCAGCCCACTTTCCTACACTGAAAAACCATGACACTAGCAACCCTCAGTATCAGAAGTATGGTGACAAATTGGCAGTCTTACGAGAGGAATTTTCAGAAAGATTTGGTGACCTCAAGAAACATTCACAAGCCATTGAAGTCTTTGCTTCTCCCTTTTCTGTGGATGTGACAGCAATTCCCGAGGACATACAGATGGAAATAATTGAACTACAGTGCAATGATAAACTAGGAAAGAAGTTTGATGATAGTTCAGTATACCAGTTTTATAAGAAGCATGTACCAGTAACAGTGTATCCAAAACTCTCTGCTCATGCAAGGAAAATGATGGCAGTGTTTGGTAGCACATATGTATGTGAGCAGCTTTTTTCAAAAATGAATCTAGTTAAAAACAAGCATAGGTCTTTACTTACTGATGAACATTTGGAATGTACCCTGCGTGTAGCCACATCATCCATACAACCTGATATTGATGAGTTGGTGTCCCAAATGCAACATCAACCATCTCACTAGGGTAGCCTTTCATTTGCTCATTAATGATTAGGAAAATGTCTGTGTTTGATAATTCTTAAGTTAATGATCCCAGTTAACCAATAATAAGTAATTATTTATGTTTGTACATTATAATAATAAGGTACGGTAGCCTTTCATTAGCTCATTTATAGTAAGGAAAATACTTTTGTTTCAGACAATTCTTATATTTTTGATCCCAATTTAAATAAAATCAGTAACAAACTAATTATCTATCTTTATTAGTATAATCTCACATAATATGTCTTCGATCGTAGTAAATAGCATGAAATAGTAAGGTTATGTGGCCCTCCATACCAACAGAGTCGTGACTAGTGGCCCTTTGGGAAAAAAGGTTGTACACCCCTGATTTAGATGTTCATAAAGCTACAGGTCCTGATGACATATCCCCTCATGTGCTTAAAAAATGCGCAAACACAATATCAGTGGCACTAAGTATCATATTTAAGGAGTCACTGGAGTCGTGGGAGATTCCAAGATGCTGGAAACAAGCAAATGTGATACCTATCTTCAAAAAGGGAAGGAGGGATATGGCTCTGAACTATAGACCAGTTTCCTTGACCAGCATAGTTTGCAAAGTTATGGAGAAACTACTAAAGAAACATATCTCTCTTCACTTGGAATCCTTCAACTTTTTGTCAGTGAGGCAACATGGCTTCAGAGAAGGTAGATCAACACTAACAAACTTATTAGAATTTTATGATGAGGTAAGCCAAATCTTACAGGAAAGAGAGGGCTGGGCAGATTGCATATTCCTAGACTTCCAGAAAGCATTTGACACTGTTCCACATGGGGGACTTATTAGGAAACTGCAATCAATGGCTAGAATAGGTGGAAATGTTTTGGAATGGATAAAAACTTACTTAGAAGGAAGGGAACAGAGGGTTAGTGTAAGACACTCAGTGTCTGAATGGAGAAGAGTTAGTAGTGGAGTTCCACAGGGTTCTGTTTTAGGGCCATTTTTGTTCCTTGTATATGTAAATGACCTACCAGAGTCTGTAAATTCATTCATGAATATGTTTGCAGATGATGCAAAGATTGTGAAGAAAGTAAAAAACGAGAACAATGGTAGAGAACTTCAAGAGGATCTAAATAATCTTCATGAGTGGTCAGAAAAGTGGCTAATGAAATTCAATACTTCAAAATGTAAGGTAATGAGAATGGGTACAAGTGCAAGAAGGCCCAAGCTTGACTACTCGGTGGCTGGAGTACAACTTCAAAACAGAAAATGAGAGAGATATAGGAGTAAACATACTGGCAGATTTGTCTCCAGAAATACATATAAATGGCATAGTAAGGGCAGCATATGCATTCTTATCAAATGTAAGGGTAGCCTTCAGGCACATGGACAAGGAAATGTTCAGAAATATTTATGTAACCTATGTGAGGACAAAACTCGAATATGCAGCCCCCTTTTGGAATCCGCACTTGAAAAAGCACATAGCTAAGCTTGAAAAAGTTCAAAGACATGCCACGAAACTGGTGCCAGAAATACGCAATCTGAGTTATGATGAGAGGCTGAGGGAATTAGACTTACCATCACTCGAAGCTAGAAGAGTGAGGGGGGATATGGTGACAGTCTTTAAATTCCTTCATGGTTATGATAGAGTGGATAGGGATCGATATTTTGATATGGCTGGCTCTAGAACTAGAGGTCATAGTTTGAAGCTTCGTAAGAAAACTTCTTTGCAGGATGTAAGGAAATACTTTTTCAGTGTAAGAGTAGTTGATAATTGGAATTCGCTAAGCGAGGAAGTAGTTAATGCTATCTCAATCCATAGTTTTAAGGACAGGTATGATAAGTATCACTAAGTCTAAAATGGAAGCGATCAGGAGACGGGAAGATACGAGCTTTGGGCTCTTTCCCGTAAACACATTTAGGTAATCACAATTAGGTAATCACACACACACACACACACACACACACACACACACACACACACACACACACACACACACACACACAGAAATACATATAAATGGCATAGTAAGGGCAGCATATGCATTCTTATCAAATGTAAGGGTAGCCTTCAGGCACATGGACAAGGAAATGTTCAGAAATATTTATGTAACCTATGTGAGGCCAAAACTCGAATATGCAGCCCCCTTTTGGAATCCGCACTTGAAAAAGCACATAGCTAAGCTTGAAAAAGTTCAAAGACATGCCACAAAACTGGTGCCAGAAATACGCAATCTCAGTTATGATGAGAGGCTGAGGGAATTAGACTTACCATCACTCAAAGCTAGAAGAGTGAGGGGGGATATGGTGACAGTCTTTAAATTCCTTCATGGTTATGATAGAGTGGATAGGGATCGATATTTTGATATGGCTGGCTCTAGAACTAGAGGTCATAGTTTGATGCTTCGTAAGAAAACTTCTTTGCAGAATGTAAGGAAATACTTTTTCAGTGTAAGAGTAGTTGATAATTGGAATTGGCTAAGCGAGGAGGTAGTTAATGCTATGTCATTCCATAGTTTTAAGGACAGGTATGATAAGTATCACTAAGTATAAAATGGAAGCGATCAGGAGACGGGAAGATACGAGCTTTGGGCTCTTTCCCGTAAACACAATTAGGTAATCACAATTAGGTAATCACACACACACACACACACCAAGGAAATGTTCAGAAATATTTATGTAACCTATGTGAGGCCAAAACTCGATTATGCAGCCCCCTTTTGGAATCTGCACTTGAAAAAGCACATAGCTAAGCTTGAAAAAGTTCAAAGACATGCCACGAAACTGGTGCCAGAAATAGGCAATCTCAGTTATGATGAGAGGCTGAGGGAATTAAACTTACCATCACTCGAAGCTAGAAGAGTGAGGGGGGATATGGTGACAGTCTTTAAATTCCTTCATGGTTATGATAGAGTGGATAGGGATCGATATTTTGATATGGCTGGCTCTAGAACTAGAGGTCATAGTTTGAAGCTTCGTAAGAAAACTTCTTTGCAGGATGTAAGGAAATACTTTTTCAGTGTAAGAGTAGTTGATAATTGGAATTGGCTAAGCGAAGAGGTAGTTAATGCTATCTCAGTCCATAGTTTTAAGGACAGGTATGATAAGTATCACTAAGTATAAAATGGAAGCGATCAGGAGACGGGAAGATACGAGCTTTGGGCTCTTTCCCGTAAACACAATTAGGTAATCACAATTAGGTAATCACACACACACATGGGAGACTTATTAGGAAGCTGCAAGCAATGGCTAGAATAGGTGGAAATGTTTTGGAATGGATAAAACTTACTTAGAAGGAAGGGAACAGAGGGTTAGAGTAAGACACTCAGTGTCTGAATGGAGAAGAGTTAGTAGTGGAGTTCCACAGGGTTCAGTTTAGGGCCACTTTTGTTCCTTGTATATGTAAATGACCTACCAGAGTCTGTAAATTCATTCATGTATATGTTTGCAGATGATGCAAAGATTGTGAAGAAAGTAAAAACGAGAACAATGGAAAAGAACTTTAGGAGGATCTAAATAATCTGCATGAGTGGTCAGAAAAATGGCTAATGAAACTCAATACTTCAAAATGTAAGGTAATGAGAATGGGTACAAGTGCAAGAAGGCCCAAGCTTGACTACTCGGTGGCTGGAGTACACCTTCAAGAGACAGAAAATGAGAGAGATCTAGGAGTAAACATACTGGCAGATTTATCTCCAGAAATACATATAAATGGCATAGTAAGGGCAGCATATGCATTCTTATCAAATGTAAGGGTAGCCTTCAGGCACATGGACAAGGAAGTGTTCAGAAATATTTATGTAACCTATGTGAGGCCAAAACTCGAATATGCAGCCCCCTTTTGGAATCTGCACTTGAAAAAGCATATAGCTAAGCTTGAAAAAGTTCAAAGACATGCCACGAAACTGGTGCCAGAAATATGCAATCTCAGTTATGATGAGAGGCTGAGGGAATTAGACTTACCATCACTCGAAGCTAGAAGAGTGAGGGGGGATATGGTGACAGTCTTTAAATTCCATCATGGTTATGATAGGGTGGATAGGGATCGATATTTTGATATGGCAGGTTCTAGAACTAGAGGTCATAGTTTGAAGCTTCGTAAGAAAACTTCTTTGCAGGATGTAAGGAAATACTTTTTCAGTGTAAGAGTAGTTGATAATTGGAATTGGCTAAGCGAGGAGGTAGTTAATGCTATGTCAATCCATAGTTTTAAGGACAGGTATGATAAGTATCAATAAGTATAAAATGGAAGCGATCAGGAGACGGGAAGATACGAGCTTTGGGCTCTTTCCCGTAAACACAATTAGGTAATCACAATTAGGTAATCACACACACACACACACACAACTGTCAACAGTACTGAGTTAAGTTGCCAAGTAGTACAGCTTTCTTATTTTCTTCATTTTTTCTTTTCTTTTAGCTTTCTCTTTTACTATTTTTTTTATTTTGTATATATATATATATATATATATATATATATATATATATATATATATATATATATATATATATATATATTATATATATATATATATATATTGAGTTAAATGTAAAGTCTAATCCTGTGATAACATATCTTGGTTAGCAAGTGAGTTTATCAGTTAGTAAGAATATATAGCAGAAACAGGTGGGTGCCTCCTTAGACACAAATCTGAATTTTTCTTCAGGATTGACTTTTGTTTTGTTGCATTTTGTTTTTCTTTTTATCCTCAAATTACCATAGTCACATTTTTAAGTTAAGAGGTGTGTTACCAGAAAAGAGATAAATTGAGTCACTAAATAGCACTTATATGGAGATATAAAAATTCTTTGTGAAGCTTAAATAAAAGTTTTTCTCTCTTTGTTTTTCTCTTTCTCTTCTTCTTTCTATATTCTTTGAGAGGGAGAACATAAAAATGAGGCCATCTCTGTCCCAAACCTCTCCCACCCATGGGTCGGGAGGAGGGGTAGCTATTAGGAGACTAAAACAGAAAATCAAGAATATAGAGGCAATAGTTATAAACCTTGATGATAAAATTCGGAATATGGATGGGGAAATGAAAGAGAATGAAACACTCAGAGAGGAAATAAGATCTTTGGAGGAAGCAAATAAAGCACAAGGGCAGGAGAGAAAGGAACTAGAAAAAAGAATAAAGAAGCTGGAAGGGGAAAAGAGTGAACTAGAAACTAGAATTTCTAAACAAGAAGATAAAAACAAACAGCTGAATGACAACCTAAAGGAATTAGATGTTAGTTCACTGCTCTCTTCTGAGAGAGACGAGATTGCTGCTTGGAATGTCCAGATTAAGGAAAACATTGAACAGTTCAGAAAAGAATTCAAGGGGCTGAATATGGAAAATTATTCCATGAAAACTTCCTTTGCTGATGCACTAAAGGGGAATGTGGCAGTAAAAGAGGCTGTAAAGGTGGTGGCACTGGAAAAAAATACAAACAGTTGACTATAAAGAGACAGTAATAAAAAAAAATGAAAGACGTTGTGATGGAAAGGGCAAACCCACTCATCAAACAGGCCCTTGATAAAGAAGAGACAGTGGTAATCTCAGGTATAAGCGAATCCCAGGAGCCAACATGGCAGGGGAGACTTGAAGAAAATAAAGCTAGGGTTGTAGACCTGATAAGAATGCTTGGAGTAGTTTGTGGTCCTGAGGATATTGCAAACATACACCAACTAGGTATATATTCGAGGGAAGGAAAGCCGGGGAAACATGTATGGAAATATTGTTGAGAAAAAAAAGTCTAAGAGACCTTCAAGAATTCAAAGAAGTGTTCATTAGACGATACAGAACACAGGAAGAGATGGGAAAGATAAAAAATTTGCTGGAAGAGGCAAGAAGATTAAATGAGGAAAGAAATGAAGAAGAGAAGAAAAGTTTTCATTTCAGAGTTCTTCAGACAAAGGGGAGATAAAGAAGATAATGACAGAAGATCAGGGGATGGGGCCTCATTAAGATTGTTATACACAAATGCTGATGGATTAGCTGGTAAGGCAGTAGAATTAAAAGATAGAATTCACAACAGTAAGGCAGATATTGTAGCAATTACAGAGACTAAGTTGAGTGAGGACATAAACAGTGTCACAGTTTTTCATAAGGGCTTCAGAATACTAAGGGTTGAAAGATCTGAGAGGACTGGTGGAGGGATAGCACTGCTCATAAGTGAAAGGATTCCAGTTGAAGAAATAAACTTGACTATAGAAAGTTAGTTCAAGGAATTTCTTGTTGCTTGCATAAATACTGGGTCAGAGAGCATTATAATAACTGTTGTATATAACCCACCAAGGAACCAGAATAGGCTTGAAGTTTATGAGGAAAGTTATATAATTACTACTGAAGTCATAAACTCAGTTGTTAACATGGCACGGGAAAAAAAATGTAGTATTCTGATTATGGGAGATTTTAATCATAAAGAGATAGATTGGTTAAATCTTGACCCATACATTGGTGAGGACTCATTCGGGGCAAGATTCCTAGATTGCGTACAGGAGAATTTCCTACACCAACATGTAATGGAATCAACGAGGGCCATGGGTGGGGATGAGCCATCACTACTTGATCTAGTATTCACAGATAAAGTGTTGGATATTGAAAAAATTGAGTATGAACCACCAATTGGAAAGAGTGACCACTGTGTGTTGTTGATACAGTATATCATTGAAGATATTCTACCTGAGAGTAGAGGCACTGAGGACATGAGGAGGAACTATCCGAAAGGAGATTACATCAAAATGAATGAGCTTTGTGCAGTTATTGACTGGAGAACCTTATTTTACAACAAATCTGTACACGAAATGCATGACATCTTTTGTGAGATATATGGGAAGACAGTAGATTGCTGCATACCTGTCACCAAAGTAGATGTAATTCATGCCAGAGAGAAATGGTTCGATAATGGGTGTAAAAGAGCTAAGGAGTGGAGAGACAAATGCTGGAAAAGATATAGCAGGAGAAAAAACATAAATGCCTGGCAAACCTACAAAAGAGCAAGAAATGACTACCTAAGTAAAAGGAGAGAGGCAGAGAGAGACTATGAGAGAGATATCACCAGGAAGGCTAAAGAAAATCCCAAGCTTTTCCACAGCTTTATCAGAGAAAAACTGAAGGTAAAAGAACAGGTTTTAAGGCTAAAGAGAGAAAATGGAAGCATCACTGAGACGGACGAAGAGATCTGCAAAGAATTGAACAAGGAGTTTCAGTCAGTATTTACAGTAGAAAATACCCCACCCCCTCAGATTGCAGAGATAGAAGCTCAAGGGCCGGTATTAGAGAACATCAACTTTACAGCCACAGAGGTATGCAAAGCGCTGATGGATTTAGATGTTCATTAAGCTACAGGTCCTGATGACATATCCCCTCATGTGCTTAAAAAATGCGCAAACTCACTATCAGTGGCACTAAGTATCATATTTAAAAAGTCACTGGTGTCAGGGGAGATTCCAAGATGCTGGAAACAAGCAAATGTGATACCTATCTTTAAAAAGGGAAGGTGGGATACAACTCTGAACTATAGACCAGTTTCCTTGACCAGCATAGTTTGCAAAGTTATGGAGAAACTACTAAGGAAACATATCTCTCTTCACTTGGAATCCTTCAACTTTTTGTCAGTGAGGCAACATGGCTTCAGAGAAGGTAGATCAACACTAACAAACTTATTAGAATTTTATGATGAGGTAAGCCGAATCTTACAGGAATGAGAGGGCTGGGCAGATTGCATATTCCTAGACTTCCAGAAAGCGTTTGACACTGTTTCACATGGGAGACTTATTAGAAATCTGCAAGCAATGGCTAGAATAGGTGGAAATGTTTTTGGAATGGATAAAAACTTACTTTGAAGGAAGGGAACAGAGGGTTAAAGTAAGACACTCAGTGTCTGAATGGAGAAGAGTTAGTAGTGGAGTTCCACAGGGTTCAGTTTTAGAGCCACTTTTGTTCCTTGTATATGTAAATGACCTACCAGAGTCTGTAAATTCTTACATGAATATGTTTGCAGATGATGCAAAGATTGTGAAGAAAGTAAAAAACGAGAACAATGGTAGAGAACTTCAAGAGGATCTAAATAATCTGCATGAGTGGTCAGCTATGTGGCTAATGAAATTCAATACTTCAAAATGTAAGGTAATGAGAATGGGTACAAGTGCAAGAAGGCCCAAGCTTGACTACTCGGTGGCTGGAGTACAACTTCAAGAGACAGAAAATGAGAGAGATCTAGGAGTAAGCATACTGGCAGATCTGTCTCCAGAAATACATAATAATGGCATATTAAGGGCAGCATATGCATTCTTATCAAATGTAAGGGTAGCCTTCAGGCACATGGACAAGGAAATGTTCAGAAATATTTATGTAACCTATGTGAGGCCAAAACTCGAATATGCAGCCCCCTTTTGGAATCCACACTTGAAAAAGCACATAGCTAAGCTTGAAAAAGTTCAAAGACATGCCACGAAACTGGTGCCAGAAATACGCAATCTGAGTTATGATGATAGGCTGAGGGGATTAGACTTACCATCACTCGAAGCTAGGAGATTTAGGGGGGATATGGTAACAGTCTTTAAATTCCTTCATGGTTATGATAGAGTGGATAGGGATCGATATTTTGATATGGCAGGCTCTAGAACTAGGGGTCATAGTTTGAAGCTTCGTAAGAAAACTTCTTTGCAGGATGTAAGGAAATACTTTTTCAGTGTAAGAGTAGTTGATAACTGGAATTCGCTAAGCGAGGAGGTAGTTAATGCTATGTCAATCCATAGTTTTAAGGACAGGTATGATAAGGATCACTAAGTATAAAATGGAAGCGATCAGGAGACGGGAAGATACGAGCTTTGGGCTCTTTCCCGTAAACACAATTAGGTAATCACAATTAGGTAATCACACACACACACACACACACACACACACACACACACACACACACACACACACACATATATATATATATATATATATATATATATATATATATATATATATATATATATATATATATATATATATATATATATATATATATATATATATACATACAATTTTAGAAGTACGACAAATATCTAGTGTACATGTTCATTGAATTCAAGTAGGCATATGATAGCATGCAACGAAAGTCAATGTGGAGTATTATGAGGGAAATGAGTATACCAGATAAACCGGTCAGGGTCACCCAGTCCTGCTATAAAAATATGACAAGCTATAATAGATATGGAAAAATTTGTCAACGCCAGTAGATTAAATGATGTTTGAAACAGGGATGTATGCTATCTCCCCTCTTCTTTGATATAATGGAAAAAGTGGCATGATCAGTGACAAGCATGCCAGAAGGAATAAGTTTTAGAGAAGTGACGGTCAACTGCCTAGGTTACTCAGATAAAATCTATATAACAGAGGATATAGCGTGAAATACCAATAAGTATTTTTAGAGAAGCTGCAGATAAAAAAGGGCTGAGGATATATGAAGAAAAAAGAAAAATAGAGATGGCTAGATCGGTATTGGAGGGCAATGTTGACACTGATGGTATGGTAATTGGAGTGTTAGAGACTCACAGATATCATGAAGTGACTATTGCAAAAAAGGCAAAGATGAAGGAGGAAATGATTGAATAAATTGGAACGGTCACCAGGTGCCTGTTCAGTGTAATGACACTCCTCAAGAGAAGATCCATATTGGAGAAGACAAAACTGAGGGTCTACAACACAGTCTAAGACCTATCCTACTTTACGTCTGTAAATCATTGTCTTTAACTAAAGAAAAGTTTGGAAGTCTCTGAAAATAAGGCATTAAGAACAATAACAGATCCAGCGTATGACCATGAAACACAGGAATGGAGAAGGAGACATAACTGGAGTTGAGAATACAGGCAAATCAGCCCCACATAAGCCAGGTTGTCAAAATTCACTGAGGCGATCAGGAAAAGACTGGAGGAAATGTCTGGAGGAGGACTTTAGACGAGAGGGAGTGAATTCTGAAGACTGGATGATCCTAGTATTATAATATATGGAGTTATTTTCCAAAAAAAATTAAAATTGAGTTAAAAGATGATGCTGTGCCTGTGGTATCATCTCGCAAGTACCCTATTCAGTTAAATGAAGAAATATGTAATAAATTATTGGAAATGGAAAACCTTGGTGCTATAGCTGAATATAAGGATGATAGTACATGTGATTGGGTTAATTCCATTGCTTTTTCAAGAAAGGCATCTGGTAAGCTTAGGGTATGTTTGGATCCTAGGAATTTGAAAAAGGCTATTAAGTGTACCTATCATACGATTCCTACACTTGATGGAATAAGTTATGAGCTTGCTGGTGCAACAGTATTATCTATATTAGATACAAAGCATGGTTGCTGGAGTATTGCGTTAGAGGATGAGAGTACTCATTATGTTCTTTTAACAGCCCAGCTGGAAAATATAGATTTTGTAGACTACCTTTTAGTCTCTGTGTTTCACATGATATATTCCAGAAGTATATGGATGATGTACTGAGAAAGGTCCGTACAGGTATCATCGGAATAGGTGATGATGTTGTGGTCTATGGTAAAACAGTTAAAGAGCATAATCAAGCATTAGATAGAATTATGAGGACAGCCAAAGAATATGGTTTAGTATTCCGTTATGAAAAATGTGATAACTTTATGGATTCTATTGAGTTTTATGGTAAAAAGATGGAATGAAACCTGATACTAAGAAGTGTGATGATATATGCAATAGTCCTGCCTAAGTATAGGTCAGAACTGCAGAGTTTTTTAGGACTTATTCCATATTTAGGTCCTTTGATTCCACATTTGTCTGATAGAACTAGAGTTTTGAGACAGTCACTTAAGCATAATGTAGAATGAGACTGGGGAAGTGAATGTCAACAAGCTTTTGAGGTATTGAATATGGCAAGTCATGGAAATATGACATTAACATACTTTGATCCAAATAAACCTGTTGAGACTGAAGTTGATGTCTCATTGATAGGCTTAGGAGCTGCATTGGTTCAGTGTGGGAGCCTAAAGCATATGCACCCAAGGTATTAACCCCTACTGATTCCCATTATGCTAATATTGAGAGTGAATTGTTAACAGTTGTTTTTGGGTGAGAGAAATTTCATACATATGTATTAGGTAAGCCACAGGTCATATAAAATGATCTCAAACCCCTTGAGACCATTATCCTGAAGCAGCTCAGCATGGTCCCTCCCCATTTGCAGAGAATGTTACTTCACATTCAGCCGTACGATGTTGATATCAAATATCGTCCTGGAAAAGATATGATCTATGCTGATTATTTGTCTCGTGTACAGTTTTCATCTGGTCCCAATGTAGAATTCGAGCAGGCTATACATATGGTTCAGATTTCTACAAGTCAGTTAGAAAAGTTATGTTTGGCTAGTTAGCAGGATGCTGAATTATCAGTATTACGACAGCAAATAGTAAGTGGACGGCCAACCCAATCAAAGTTGGTATCAAAGATTATTCGGTAATATTGGTCACTGAGAGACTACTTGTCAGTGGAAGATGGTTTAGTTTTTAATGGGCAGAGACTTATAATTCCATAAGTTTTTAGGAAAGAGTATTTAGATCATATTCATGCTGATAATCAGGGTGTTACAAAGTCTCCGCTTAGGGCAGAGGATTGTATCTATTGGTCGAATATGATGGTTGATATAGAAAGAACTGTAAGAGATTGTGAAATATGTTCACAGAATGCCAAAAGCAATGGGAGATAGCTTCTAGTGATTTATTTGAATTAGAAGGATACTCCTATCTTTTGTTAGTTGATCATTATAGTAAAATGCCTTTCGTACGTGGGTTAAAGTCAACAAATTGTAATGAGGTAGATAAGTTCTGTAAAGACACGTTTAGAATTCATGGGGTGTCTAAGTGCTTGTATAGTGATAATGGACCTCAATACAGCACAGCTGATTTTAAAAATTTTACTAAAGCTTGGGATTTTAAGCACATTACAAGTAGCCCGCACTACTCCCAAAGTAATGGTTTTGTCGAAAGGATGGTAGGAGTAGTAAAATCTATTCTCAAAAAGGCATAACAACCAGGCAATGATCCTCAAATAGCATTACTGTGTTTATGTAGCACCCCAGTAGACAGTAGAACTCCAAGTCCTGCTGAATTACTGTATGGAAGAAAAATCCGCACTAATTTGCCCGATAAGGATGAATGTAATTTGTCTAGGTCAGGAGATTATTAAACTTTGTTAAATAAAAGTGATGTTGTTGCAAAATACTATAATCAATATGCAGGCTCAGAACTTTTAGACTTATTACCTGGAATGAAGGTGTTAGTGTAAAACTCAAATGAACAGTCTTGGGTTCCAGGCATAGTTAAGCAGAAATGCAATGGGCCAATGTCTTATTTAGTAGAGATGTCTAATGGAAACTTATTAAGAATAATCAGATGGTTTTTGAAGAAACTAAGTCCAAATGCCAGTAAAAAGTTTAATTTCACAAATAGTAATGTTTCATAAAATGATGCTGGTGTCTTGCAACCTATTGTTGAAACCAATGTACAACCCAAAGGCACTGAAGCATCTTTGAAAGATTAAGCAAACCTTACTTATGTTAGAAGTAATAGACCAATGCAATACACTTTCAGTCCTCGTAAATCAGAACAAAATGTCAAGAAATCTTTTAGGCTCATTGAACAGTGTTAAACATAATGTCAACTCTTGATATTTTCTGCAGGTTGATTTCAGCAAATGACTTGTATATATTTTGATATATTGATGATTTATATATATATATATATATATATATATATATATATATATATATATATATATATATATATATATATATATATATATATATATATATATATATATATATATATATATATATATATATATATATATATATATATATATATAAGAGGGAGGATGCTATAATATATGGAGCCGTTACAAAGGCATTCTATAAAGTTGTAGGCTGACGAGTTGTCTGTTAAAAAATATCTAATTCCTTGAGTTAATAAACATATGTAAACATTCCTGTGGGCGTCTTCTTCGCCACACATATAACTCAATAGAACACGTTACCTTGCTCAGGAAAGAAGAGCTTGGAAAACCTATCAATACCAGCTATGGGTCATCAAGTGGCCCCAAGACCAGTGGAATAAGAGTAAGTAAATTTTTTGGGGGAACCAGAATGATCAGTCATAATTTCTTCTGGTAACAATGTTTCTAATATTAGTTCCCGAGAAAATTAGGTCCAGATACGTTAACCGATATTACAGTGATCATTAAAGAACGCTGGCTGATGACAGTCTGGAAATAGTATCACGAATGAGTAAAATCTAAGAAAAATATTGTACAAAATAGTAAATAAGTACACAACTCTGTTTTTGACATTCAAACAAAAATATCTTATACTTTGTTGCATTATTTATCTTTATTTTTTTTTATTTCATATACCCATAGATTTTCCCGTTCATCCTCCAAAATATACTACTATTACGTTCTTTCTAACAATAGCTATCCCTCCTCCTTATGCCAAGTAATTAGCTTATTGTAAGCTCTTACCATTAGAATATTCCTCTCCTTTTGGGCTATTAGTATGCATCCTATTGTCATTCTTATTTGGCCACCTAACTTATTCCTCCTACTTATGTTGATTAATAAGTAGTGGGCTGGCCCATGGCACACCCGCCTGTTGCAGTACTACAGCTGAAGGTTTTGTGGACTTAAATAAGACATTCCAGGACAGTTCGATGGTTAGTCTTCCTTCAGTTACAGTTCGCTTTCTATGCCTACATCAACACCGAATATTCTTGGATACTCGTTACACATATCTTACTAACCCTTCACATCTGACAAGTCAGAATACTCCCCATCTCTGTTTCTCTTTATGTTTTCTTCGTCCCCAGGCCCGATGATGATAGATTTATTTTTTGCTATACACATTCTTCTCGTGTCTATTACTATCATCGTCATTATTATTATTATTATTATTATTATTATTATTATTATTATTATTATTATTATTATTATTATTATTATTATTATTATTATTATTATTATTACTATTATTATTATTAACATTATTATTATTATTATTATTATTATTATTATTATTATTATTATTATTATTATTATTATTATTATTATTATTATTATTATTATTATTGTTGTTGTTGTTGTTGTTATCTTTATTATTATTATTATTATCATTATTATTATTATTATCATTATTATTATTATTATTATTACTATCATTATTATTATTATTATTCTATCTACCTTGGCTGTCTCCCCCAATTGGGGGGTAGCCGACATAAAAAAAGAAACAATAAGGGGATTACTTTGTTCCATGGGCAATGACGAGGGAGCTAGCGACCGTTCAGATGGCACTGCTGGAGTGCCACAGCTTATCCTCCTGGCTCTTCCACAACCTGTGTCGCTTCATAACTGCCAACTCCCCTACTATCCCTACCACAGGGCTACCTCTGTAAGATGCAGCCCCGTGGTAACATCAGATGCCCATCAGAGCTGCATCACAATAGCTCGCCACTCATTCCTATTCATAGCACGCTCACTTGCTTCCCTCACATCCATTCTCCTATCATTCAGGGCTCTCCTTACTCCATTGTTGTTTTAGATTCTCCACCAACGGATGGGTGGAACGGGTCATGGAGGACTCATAGATACCTTACTTCATCCATCCACCCAAACCTAGGCCTCCCTCTAGCATTTAACCCATCAACTCTCACATTCATCACCTTTTTCAGCAGTCTTTCATCATCCATCCTTTCCACATGGCCAAACCATCTCAGAATATTCATATCTACTCTGTCTGAAAATCCTCTCCTCTCACCCGTCTTTGCTTTCACCACTTCATTCCTAACCCTATCCAACCGAAATACACCAACCATACTCCTTAGGCATTTCATCTCAAACACATTTAGTTTCCATCTCTCACTTACTTTCATACCCCATAACTCTGATCCATACATCACAGTTGGCACAACCACTTTCTTAACATTCATTTCCAACCCTCTATTCCTCATCACTCCTTTCAACGCACCCAACACTTTATATCCTTCATTCACTCTGTAACACACATCTGCTTCCACTCCACCATTTGCAGCTATATCCGAGCCTAAATACTTAAACTGATCAACTTCCTCAAGTGTCTCTCCATTCAACATAACATCCAATCCAGCACCATCCTCCTTTCTTGTACACCTCATAACCTTATTCTTTCCCACATTCACTCGCAACGTCCTTCTCTCACACACCATTCCAAATGCTGACACTAACTGACACAGCTTCTCCTCTGAATCTGCCACCACCACAGTATCATCTGCACACAGCAACTGATTCAGCTCCCACTCACTATCATCCCCATCTACCATTCTCACACCTCGACCACGCACTCGCCCATTCACCTCTCTTACGACTCCATCAATATGCAAATTGAACAGCCATGGTGACATCACACATCGCTGTCTCAGTCCCACACTCACTGGAAACCACTCACTCACTTCATTCCCTACCCTAACACAAGCTCTACTGCCCTCATGCAAACTCTTCACTGCTTGCAACAGTTTACCATCAATTCCATATAACCTCAAAACATTCCACCTTGCCTCTCGATCAACTCTATCATACACTTTTTCAAGATCCAAAAATGCAAAATACACATCCTTACCCTATGGTAAATATTTCTCACATAACTGCCTAACTATAAAAATCTGATCTATGCAAACTCTACCTCTCCTAAAATCACTCTGCACTTCCGCAATCACATTTTCTGTTTTATTCCTAATCCTATTAATCAGTATCCTACCATACACTTTCCCTACCACACTCAATGAACTTATACCCCTAAAATTACTGCATTCATACACATCTCCCTTACCTTTGTAGAGGGGCACTATACAAGCAATCACCCATTCCACTGGCACCATTGACAACATAAAGCATATATTAAACACTCTCACTAACCATTCCAATGCAGTCACATCCCCTTCTTTCAAAATCTCCGCTCTCACACCATCCATTCCAGGGGCTTTACCTGTTTTGGCTTCATACATTGCCCTTTTTACCTCCTCTCTCGTAATCTCTCTCTCATTTTCATCTCCCATTACTGGCACTTGAACACCCCCCACTTCAACTATAGCTGCCTCTCTATCTTCCTCAGCATTCAGTAAGCACTCGAAATATTCTGCCCATCTTTTCCTTGCATCGTTCCCTCTTAACATCTTCCCATTCACATCTTTCACTGTCTCTTCCATTCTCAATCCACCCTTCCTTACTCTCCTCACTTCTTTCCAAAACTTCTTTTTATTCTCCTCATATGACCTACTAAAATCCTGTCCCCACCTAACATTTGCCTACCTCTTCTCTTCCTCAACCTTCCGCTTGGTTTCCACATTTTTCTCCCTATATCTTTCATTATTATTATTATTATTATTATTATTATTATTATTATTATTATTATTATTATTATTATTGTTATTATTATTATTATTATTATTATTATTATTATTATTATTATTATTATTATTATTGTTATTACTACTAAAACTAATATTTTCATTATCATTATTATCATACTCTGCATATGCCTTTCAGACAGTTAAAAAAATTTATGTCCTCCCAACCTTTTCCATCCTGAAACCCCCTCTTTTTTCGTTCTTCCATGTGGGAGTGATGTTAACAAAGGACCCAGGAATAATATATAATGCAAAGCATTTTCGCAAAGGAGTTTACGAAACGAGTTTGCAAAGCTGTATGATTACATCTGATACTCCGATACCAGTCTATAACGCAAAAGTCTCTCTCTCTCTCTCTCTCTCTCTCTCTCTCTCTCTCTCTCTCTCTCTCTCTCTCTCTCTCTCCTCTCTCTCTCTCTCTCTCTCTATCCTATGTTGAATGTTTAAATGTGCTATTTAGAAGTCTTGATTAAGGAGCTTTCTCGCAAACCAAATTGGGTCTCCTTCGCAATAACGATATCCAAAGGATTTAAATACTTGGCTTACAAACTGAATCAACTGCCTACAGGCACAATTGTCCAGCCATTTCACGGGAGCAAACAGTGGACCCAACCTGGGTTATCTACAAAATGTCCCAAATTACAGTCATACCGGAATAAACAGCAATTTGCTTATGAAGAGATCCCGTATCCGCGAGACTACAGAAAGAGACACAACACAAACCTCTCTTATCGCTGTCCATGCACAAGAGACTTCTCCTGGAGAGATGGCTCTTACAACCCTAGACACTCACCTAGGCATACAAACTTTGGGAAGCCCGATCATACCATGGCACATACTCAAATCAGTGTTACCCATCCAATGGGAAATACAGACACCAGGATCCATGGGCTATCCCCAGAACACTATGATGATGAATGCTCAGCAGAATCACACAGTCGAAATAAATCATGGACAAACCCAAGAACAAACTACAACTATGACTACGGGTACCACCCTGATGAAACATGGTAAGAATGTAGCATTAGTACATGTGAATGCTCAGTCCCTTCTTGCTAACTTTGAGGAAATAATAATGCTAACAAAAGACTACAACACTGATATCCTTTTTGTAAGTGAAACTTGGCTTCCTCCTACAACTGAAAATAAATGTGTGAATATCCCAGAGTTTAAAATATTTCGCAATGACCATGGCCGAGGGGATGGGGTCTTGTATTTATGTTAGAAATTATCTTAGTGCATCAGAAATAGCCACAGGTCTAGAAAAAACTGAAGAGCTCGAAGATATATGGATCACTGTGCAGTATCAGAAACTTCCATCTTTCATTGTAGGGTGTGTTTACCGTCACCCAAAAGCACTTTCCAGTTCATTCAGTCATCTTCTAGAAACATTCAGAAATATCTGTGTGCGCCATAAACCTATACATACTTGGTGACTTTAATGATGACTTGCTCTCAGCAGATAACAAAATGAAAAGGGTGATCAACACTGTGAAGTTAACACAAATAGTAACAAAACCGACCCGCATTACCCCTAATTATAGGACTCTGATAGATCTGATAATAACAAATAAAGTGGAAAGTATTCTCTATTGGGACGTATTTACCTGTCCAATTGCAGATCACGAGCTCAACATTGCTATATTAAACATAAACAAACCCAAAAGGAAGCCTCTCTTCAAGACATTCCGGTGTCTAAAATATTACTCCCCTGATATCAATTGTGAGGCATTAATCAACAACACAAATGTACTTAATAGTATAATAAACACAGATAACGTCGACTTGCAGGTTGATATTCTAACATAAGTCTTTTGTGAATGCTTAAATAGTTATGCACCCATTGTAACAAGAAAAATAAACCACCCATCAGCCCCCTGGCTAACTAATGACATCAAAGAGGTAATGCAAATCAGAAACAAATACAAAAAATGCTAAAAATTAATAGATATGATATGACTCTCCGTGAACGTTATAAAGTAGAAAAGAAATGTGTCAGATCTCTCATCAATATAAGTAATAAAGAGTTTTACAGAAAACAATTTAATGACTCTAGATATGATACAGCGGCAACATGGAAAGTGATAAGAAGCATGATACCAAATGGAAAGACTACCTCAGAAAGTTATGAAAATATTACGGAGTTGAAAGACAAAGCAGACAACTTTAATAACTATTTTACTAACGTTGGGAAAATTACATATGAGAAAACACAAGAAAACATCAACTCAGTGAACATGTTTAATTACTTAACTGTCAATTCTTCCAACGTGAAACACAAGGGAGTACTTTAAGATAAATCTTGTCGATGGTGCTACCCTAATTCTTACCATATAGAGCCTAAGAAACTCTGGCTCTTGTGGCTAAGATGGCATACCATTTCAATTCATCAAAGATGCTCTACCCATGATTGTGTCTTATATTCTAGCTATTATTAACACTTCAATTGTTACTAAAAGGTTTCCTGACCCTTGGAAAAAATCACATGCAATACCTCTGCATAAAAAGGGGGAAAGAGATGTGACAAACTACTGTCCCATATCCCTGCTATCCATTTTCTCTAAAATATTAGAAAAAATTGTTGCATGCCAACTTATGTCATATTTAGAGTCAAATAGACTATTTACTATTAACCAACATGCTTTCAGACCGAAACTCTCGACGGAAACTGCACTGCTCAAAGTTACGAATAGTATCTATAAAAATATGAATATGAAAAAAAATCTCTCTGCTCGTATTATTAGACTTCTCAAAAACCTTCGACAGTGTAAACCATGAAATTTTTATAAGTAAATGCTCTAACCTAAATATTGATCCGAGCTGGTTTAGAGAGTATCTATCTAATCGCAAACAGTCTATCCGTCTTAACAACATTATCTCTATGCCAAAACATGTATCATTTGGTGTTCCCCAGGGATCAGTACTTAATCCTAGCCTCTTCTCCATTTACGTAAATGATCTATCTTCCTTCATATCTGACTCTAGTCGTACAATATGCAGATGACACTCAACTACTCTTTAGTGGTGATATTAATAATCTCCCAGAGCTAATTTTAAGAGCAGAAAACACTCTGTTATTTTCAAGAAATTGGGCTGTTAATTAACGAAAGTAAAACACAATGCATATTTATTGGCTCAAGGTTCCATATTGCACAATTTCCAGAAAACACAACAATTAATTTTTGCGGGAATATCATTACACCTAGCAAAACAGTAAAAAAAATAGGAATTCACTTTCATAACTACATGTTTGATTCCCATATAGATAAAGTATGCAAAAAGGTTACAGGAACATTAATGTACTTATCACGTATAAAAGACAATTTTGAGACTACCACTCAAATAACTGCTGTTGAATCTCTAACCCTAAGTCACATTTATTACTGCACAACTGTTTGGGGAGCTACCACTAAGACTCAGATAAACAGAATACAGAAGATTATTAATTTTGCAGCTCGTGTTGCCCTGGGAGGAATAAAAAAATATGACCACATCACACCAGCTCTCAAAAAACTTGGGTGGCTGCGGGCAGAAAACAAGGTCACTTATGCTACTTATGTTTTTGTACAAAATTTTGAACCATTATTATCCTAGCGGGCTATTTGATTAAAAAATAGTCAGGGATATAAGGAGAACCAACACAAGACAGAGTAGTGAGCTCTTTATTCAAAGAACAAACACAGAAGCAGGTTTAAAGATGATCACTATTAAAGGGCCAACACTCTGGAATAATATTCCAGAGCATCTTAAAAATTCATCCTCCTACGCAACTTTCAAAGGCAAACTATATAGTTTTCTTTTGGACAAATAGTTGCTGCTCACACATTAACTAAACTTAATGATTTGATGCAATTTCCCTTGACACTAACCTCTCTATGTGTAAGCTGATATTGCTTTCTCTGTTCTCTAAGTTAAGAACTAAATATTCTCATTGTAAGGAAAACAAATATGGTGATGATGCCAATAACAACGATCCTGTATCGAGTGTTATTATTACTGCTTTACTATTAACATTATTGTTAAGATTTTTATTACTGTAATATTATTTTCTAGGAAAGCTACATTTAATTTAACTGCATGTATATACCCTCTTACTTATTAGTTCAATTATATGTCCACTTATAAGTTACTCTTAATTATAGAAGAATAACCATTGTAAAAATTTTTAACAAATGTTTGTTTGTTTGATTGCCCAACCCACCGGTGGCCAGTTCGTTCCGGTTTTACGTCACGGATTCCCTTTTCTACCTAGGGTTAGGACGGTTGCCTTCTTGAGAAGGACTTGTTTTGGCAGATGTAATCGTTACCCTGAGTGCATGCCCTTGCTAACCCCAGACCGTGTCGGGGCGCGAACCCTCGACCTGACGTCTCAGAGTCCCGGACGCTACCATTTGATCCACGGTGACTACCGGTGGCCAGTGATCACATTTAATTCTCCTCCTCAACATCCAAGGCTAGTTAAATGAAACAAAAGTAATGCAGTTACACATTTTTAAATGTCTCCAAATCATCTCTCTTTCTTGTTAGGAATCGAACCTGCAAATTCTAGTCTAGAGCAATACAGCTTAGTCCACAAGACTACAGAGGCTGTAAAGAAGGGAAATTGGAGCATTACTAATGTTACTCAGACGGAAGGACGCCACTGCGACCATTAATCTCCATCTTACCCTCTCACCAACCCACCAGTGACCAGTGAATACAATTAATTCCCCTCCTCAATATCCGTGGTCTAGTGGACTAACCTGTGTTACACAAGACTACAGTTCGCAGGCTCGATTCCCGACAAGGAAGAGAGATTATTTGAAGATATTAAAAAATGTTTAACTGCATTACATTTGTTTCATCTATCTAACGTTGGATATTGAGGAGGAGAATTAAATGTTTTCTTTGGTGGGTTGGGGAGGGGGTAAAACGAAGATTAATGGTCGCAATGGCATCCCTCCAACTGAGAAGCATTAGTAAATGCTCCAGTCCCCTTCTTTTCAACCTCTGTGATCTAGTGAGCTAAACTGTGTTGCTCTAGACTAGAGTTCTTAGGTTCGATTCCCGACAAGGAGGGGAGATTATTTGAATATTTTTAAAATGTGTAACTGCATTATATTTGAGTCATCTAACTAGCACTGGATGTTTAGGAGGAGAATTAAATGCATTCACTTGCCACTGGTGAGTAGGGGAAGGGGGTAAAACGGCGACTAATGGGAGCAATGGCATCCCTATGTCTGAGTAGCTTTAGTAAATGTTCCAGTTTCCCTTCTTTTCAACCTCTATGGTCTAGTGTACAAAGCCGCATTGCTCTAGACTAGAGTTTGCAGGTTCGATTCCCGAAAAGGAGGGGAGATTATTTGAAGACATTTCAAAAGGCGTAATTGCATTGCATTTGATTTATCTAGCTAACCTTGGATGTTGAGGAGAATTAAATGTATTCACTAGCCATTGGTGGGTTGGCGAGGAGGATAAATGGAGATTAATGGTTGCAGTGGCGTCCCTATGTCTGAGTAACATTTGTGAATGTTCCGGTTCCCTTTCTTTTCAACCTCTGGAGTCTAGTGAACTAATCTGTGTTGCTCTAGACTAGACTTTGCAGATTCGATTCTCGACAAGGAAAGGGGATTAATTGAAGACATTTAAAAATGTGTAACTGAATAAAAATTTGTTAATAATAATAATAATAATACTACTACTACTACTACTAATAATAATAATAATAATAATAATAATAATAATAATAATTATAATAATAATATTAATATTAATAATAATAATAATAATAATAATAATAATAATAATAATAATAATAATAATAATAATAATAATAATAATAATAATAATAATAATAATAATAATAATAATAATAATAATAATAATAATGAATCAGTTCCGAGTAAAAGACTCATACACTTACAAGTACATAATAGCATACTTATAGATCTAGCTTTGATAGAATTTACAAATTTATGAGCAATTATAAGTATGCATTGAATAAGCAGAAAATTGAGGGAAATGTAGACAAATTCTTGATAATACTAATAATAATAATAATAATAATAATAATAATAATAATAATAATAATAATAATAATAATAATAATAATAATAATAATAATAATAATAATAATAATAATAATAATAATAATAATAATAGTAATAATAATAATAATAATAATAACACTAAGGTGAGACATTATTTGTAATTTGCACAACAAAATATCTGAAATAGAGTTGTGAGGTAACGGGACCTACATATGTATAAACATAGTACAGTGGTATAGTAGTACACTCAAGATATAACAGTTACACTAACAAGTGACAGAGATAAAGCTTGCATAGAAAATTAACAGCGACTACAATTAAAAGAAGGATGTTCAATTAAAAATAAAGTTACAAAAAGTTTTTTGAGAACCCGTGTGAAGTGGTCATATTTTCTTATTTCACCCTGGGCTTCTTGAGCTGCAAAATTTATAAACTTTTATATATTCTAATTATATGAGTCTTATTAGTAGCTCCCCATGCGGTGTGCAATAATTGATATGCTGAAGACTAGGGATTGAAGAACCATTATTCAAGTGGTATTCTCAAAATTGTCTTTTATATGTGATAAGTATTTTAGAGTGAATTCTCATATATTTGACAGCTTTGCTAGTTGTGAAGATACTGCCAAAATAATAAAACGCTGTGTTCTCTTTAAATCGTGCTATGTGGTACCTTGGACCAGTAAATATGTACTTTGTTTTACTTTCGTTCATTGACATCCAGAGTTCTTGCAATTTGGTTTTAATTTTTGACAGTTTTTTTCTGCTCTTAAAGCTAGTCTAAGAGATGATTAAATTCACCACTAAGGAGTAGCTGAGTGTCATCTGCATATTGTACAACTAAACTGTCAGGTATGGAATTAGATAGATAATTTACGTTAATAGAGAAGAGGATAGGACCAAGGAAACTCCCTGTGGAACACAAAATGATAACATTTTTGAAGTAAAGATAACATTGTTAAGACGGATTGACTGTTACCGAGTTAGTACATTTATTAATAAGAATTTTATGGTTTGCCGTGTAAAAGTTTTTTGATAAATCTAATAATACAAACAGAGAGATCTTTTTTCTTATATGTATTACCGGAAATTTTATCTGCATCTTTGAGCAGTTCGGTTTCGGTGAGTAGTTTTGGTCTGAAACGATGTTGGTTTTCAGATAATAGTTTGTTTGTGTCTGGAAATGATATTAACTGGTTAGCGACAATTTCTCTTTGATCTTTTAGATAAAATGAGAGAGAGAGAGAGAGAGAGAGAGAGAGAGAGAGAGAGAGAGAGAGAGAGAGAGAGAGAGAGAGAGAGAGAGAGAGAGAGAGAGAGAGAGAGAGAGAGAGAGAGAGAAATTATTTTTAGATAATCTGTTTAAGGTTCTACACATGAAAAAATATGAAAAAGATGGATAGATAGATAGATAGATAGATAGATAGATAGATTTTTTTTTTATTATTAAGAGTGTGACACTGGGACAGGCAGAAACTGCCCTCATCAATAAAGGCTCGGGCACGAGAAAATACCAAGACAAATTAAAAGAAAAAGGTTAAGGGCAAGGCAGAGATGAGGTAATGTCACACAAAGGAAAGCGACAGACAGAAAAAACTGTCAAAGTACAGAGGACCCAGAGATATGGAGGACTAGGCTCTGAGATGACGATAGATCTGCTTTTGAAGGATGAAGGGTCATAAGAATTAGGAAAGACTGAAGGAGGAAGAGAGTTCCATAGTCTGTAGGTAGATGGGATGAAGCAGTCGCTGCACCGACCAATCCGCGAGCTACAAATTTCCACACAGTACCTGTGAGATGAGGCTGCTTGGCGAGTGTTACGCGGCCTAGGCATTGGAGGAGGGATGCAACTCGCCAACTCATCAGAGCAGCAAAGGAAGTAGTAGCGATAGAAAAGCGAAAGGGAAGATACCTTACGGCGAAGAGAGAGAGAATCCAGGTTAGAAGTAAGAGAAGAATCATTAATGAATCTGACTGCCTTAGATTCAACCCTATCAAGAAGATAAGTAAAGGAAGAAGCACCCCAGATGTGTGAGCAGTATTCTAAGCAGGGGCGGATAAGACCTTTGCAAATTTTAAGTAACTGCAATGAGGAAAAGTAATGACGAAAACGAAACAAAACCCCCAATTATTTGGATGAAGATTTAGAAATTTGGATTCTGTGATTCTTCCACAACAAGTTAGAGGCTATATGGATTCTTAATATGTTGATAAAGTTAAGAGGGCAAATTTCATTAGTTTCGAAGACAATAGGTTTATCAGGAGGAGAAGAAGATTAAGAGATAAACAGAAACTGTCTTGGAGGCATTGAATTTAACTAAATTTTGAGTGCCCCATTCAGATACTCTCTGAAAATCGGAGTTAAGAGTAGAAGAAAGAGCGTTACGAGATTGATTACGAGTAACAGATGAAGGCTGTGAAGAAAAGGCAGATCATCAGCAAAGGCATGAAGAAGAGGGGAAGATGGGGATTGTAGAAGATCATTGATGAAGAGAAGGAAAAGAGTAGATGAAAGAACAGAGCCCTGTGGAACACCACTGGTAACAGAGATAGGGCTAGATGTTGCGCCATCAACAACTACTGATATAGAACGGTTAGTAAGAAAACTGGAAATCAGAGAACAGAAAGAAGGAGTAAAGCCATAGGGAGGGAGTTTGGCCAACAGAGCCTTTTGCCAGACTCTGTCAAAAGCCTTAGAGATATCAAGGGCAACGACAAAGGATTCCCCAAAGTTCCTCAGAGAAGATGACCATACCTGAGTAAGATAGGACAGGAGATCACAAGTGGATCTTGCCTTGCGGAAGCCGTACTGGTGATCGGAGATAAGTGAGTTAGATTCAAGGCGTTTCAAGAGGTGATCATTAAGCAAAGTTTCGAAAACTTTAGCAATAGAGGAGGTTAGAGAATAGGTCGGTAGTTAGAAGGATTAGAGCGGTCATCCTTATTAGGAATAGGTTGAACTAGAGCATGCTTCCAAGATGAAGGTTAGATACTGGTTGACAGAATGAGGCGAAAAAGACGGCAAAGCACGGTAGTCAATACATCTGCAAACACCTTAAGGAACCTTGCAGGGATACCATCGGAACCATATGCCTAGTTCATCTTTAGAGAGCGAAGAACCTTATGAACTGCATGAAGAAAGGATAATGGAGAGCATAGGGTTCGAAAGGGGAAAAGACTAAGGAATAGGTGCGCTGGAATTGTTGATAGAAGAGTTGGCAGAAAAATGAGAGACGAAGAGAGTGGCTTTGTCAGTGGGAGAGCAAGCTATAGAACCATGAGAATGAATGAGAGGGGGAAAGCTTGAGTTACAGAAGTTTTTGGAGAGATTGTTGGCTAAGGACCAGAAGCATTTGTCAGTGGGAGAGGAGTTATGGTCATCAACTTTCCTTCTTATAAAGGAAGCCTTAGACCAGTGGTTCTCAATCTGTGATCCGCGGACCCCTGGTGGTCCGCAAAGGTAGTACTGGGGGTCCGTGAACTGAATTGAAATTTTCATATATATATATATATATATATATATATATATATATATATATATATATATATATATATATATATATATATATATATATATATATATATATATATGTAAGTGGATAAGCATATAATAAGAAAAAAATAATAATGCAGTTATACAAAGGCAATGTAACGTACCCATGCTCTCATAATTATGGCAATATTAAAAATAAACGTTTCCTGATTATATAATTTATTTATTTTTCTTTTCTTTCTCTCTTTAGTTTTTTATGCATTTAACACTGTACATGAAAGTGGCATGTCGGATGTCAGGCAATCACAGTACGGTAGGACCGAAGCATTTATACGTGTGAGATTACCAACCTGTCATGTGTTGAACACGTACAGTCGGACCGTGGCGTGCGAGCTCAGTCTGAGCTGAAGTTCTGAACACAGATTGCTGCAACTTCGTTCTTCCTTCACCGTCTTCACGTTTTAAACCGACAGTTACATCCAAACGTTAATGCAACTTGAGTAGTACGAAGTCAGTGTGTCTGTGTTTGATTCCCGAACCTTAATATTTAGTTGTATTAACTACATCAGTGACTATTTATTGTAAATATCTGATCGTATGATGGATCGGTGGTTAAAAACCGGAAGCATGTTAAAACGAGACAGTAGTGACATAGAAGGTGAATGTGCGACAAGCTCAAGTGAAAAGACACTGACTCATCAGTCGAAACGCAAAAACCGTAAATACTGTGATGAATACATATCCTTTGGATTTATATGTAGAGGCAGTGAAGGTGAACAGTAACCACAATGTGTTCTCTGTTATGAAATATTGTCCAATGAAAGTATGAAGCCAGCCAAACTTCGCCGGCATTTTGAAACTAAGCATAAGGAGCATACTAACCAACCTGTTGAATATTTTCAAAGAAGACGTGAAGAAATGCTTTCAAGACAAAATATTATAGAAAAAATAGCAACCAAAGGTGATAATAGGAATGCTGTGTGTGCTTCGTATGATGTTTCTCTTTTAATAGCAAAGAGTGGAAAACCACACACAATAGCAGAGAAATTAATTCTGCCTGCTGCCAAAGCAATGGCCTCTAGGATGCATGGAGACAAAGTTTTAAAGAGTTTTGACCTCATTTCATTGTCAAACACCACTGTCAAGTGGCGAATAGAAGACATGTCTAACGGTTTTAAAAATCAACTAGTGAAGAGAGTGATTAAAAGTCCGTATTATTCTTTACAATTAGATGAAAGTACAGATGTTGCTAACAATGCTGATTTACTTGCATTCATACGATATGAATTTGACGGTACAATTAAGGAAGATTTTCTCATTTGCCAGTCATTGCCAACACACACAACTGGTGAGTCTATTTTTAATAGTTTGAATGATTTTATAATAGCTAATGAAATTGGATGGTCAAAGTGTGTAGGAGTCAGTACTGATGGGGCTCCCGCAATGTCGGGAAAGTACAAAGGCCTCAAGGCAAAAATCCAAGCTATAATACCAAATGTCAAGTGGACTCATTGCTGCATACGTAGAGAATCGTTGGCAGCAAAGAAAATGCCAGAAAAATTGAAGACGACTCTAGATGAAGTAGTGAAAGTAGGTAACTTCATAAAAGCTCAGCCCATAAATTCTCGTATTTTTAGTGTTCTTTGTGAGGAGATGGGTATCACTCATGAACAACTGCTCTTGCATTCTCAAGTGCGGTGGTTGTCCTGCGGTAAAGTACTTACCCGCATATTTGAGTTGCGTGATGAAATAAGACTATTTCTTCATGATAAATCATTTCATGGGAGAGAATGGTTTTATAACTTTTCGTGGCTAGCTATTGTGGTATACATGTTTGACATCTTTACTTATTTGAATGACCTAAATTTGAGCCTACAAGGGAGATCCGTAACTATTTTTAAAGTTGAAGATAAAGTGGAAGCCATGATCAAGAAATTAGAATTGTGGTCTGAACGTCTGCATAGTGGTGTGTTTGAATCCTTTCCAACACTTTATGACTTTCTTGGAACTTCTGAAGAAAACATTTCTGAAGAAATAAGAAGCCTTTTTATTCAGCATTTGCAAGGTTTAAAGATCAGTTTTAGGGATTATTTTCCTCCTCATGATGGTAATAACAAGTGGATTAGGGATCCTTTTCATGTAAATGTAAAAGATGTAAAAGAATTAACAGCAAAAGAAGAAAATAGTCTTGTTGAACTTTCATGTGACACTTCACTAAGATCACTTTCAGCCGTTACAATTTATCAGACTTTTGGTTACTATTGAAAAATGAGTAACAGAACTGGCAACCTTGGCCCTGATATATCTAATGTCATTCCCTAATACGTATTTATGCGAGCAGGCTTTTTCACAGCTCATTTACATAAAATCAAAATACAGAAATAGGATGAATGTGGAACCTGATCTTCGCTTAAAACTGTCTGCCAATGAACCTGAAATTGAAAACATAGTAGCAGCAAAACAGCATCACCCATCTCATTAATGAGATTAAGATAAAGTATATATTTTTTCTGCTCTATATTTCTTTCTTTATATTTTTTATATATTTTCCCATTTTTTCATTTACATATGTCTTTCTGCAGAAATTAATCTAGTTTACTAATAAGAGGAGTTTGTTGCTAGTTTATTAAAGCAGCATGTTAAGTTGACAGACGTTTCAATATCCTAGGGTCCGGGGATAAAATAATTTAAATAAAAGGGGTCCTTGGTAGTGAAAAGTTTGGGAACCACTGCCTTAGACCTTCGAATCTGAGCTGTACAGCGATTCCTAGCTATAATAAAAGCAGAGCGAGTCAAATCGGAAGGAGAGGCTAGGGAAGATTGGTGAGCCTGATTCCTAGTCTGTATAGCCTTGGAGCAGGCAAGGTCAAACCAAGGTTTAAAGGGAGAGAAAGTTTTTGTAGAATTGGGGCTGTATGTCTCCATTCCCGCCGTCATGATCTCGGCAACTTTTAGAGCTACCTGATCACGGTTGCGGGACCGAAGGCAGTAGTCATCCCATGGGAAATCAAAGAGATAGATAGATAGATAGATAGATAGATAGATAGATAGATAGATAGAGAGAGAGAGAGAGAGAGAGAGAGAGAGGAGAGAGAGAGAGAGAGAGAGAGAGAGAGAGGAGAGAGAGAGAGAGAGAGAGAGAGAGAGAGAGAGAGAGAGAGAGAGAGAGAGAGAATTCGTAGATGATAAGTGTAAGATTCTTCACATGAAAAAAATATAAGATAGATAGATAGACATATATATATATATATATATATATATATATATATATATATATATATATATATATATATATATATATATATATATATATATATATATATATATAAGTATATATATATATATATATATATATATATATATATATATATATATATATATATATATATATACATATATATATATATATATATATATATATATATATATATATATATATATATATATATATATATATATATATATATATATATATATATATATATATATATATATATATATATATATATATATATATATATATATATATATATATATATATATATATATATATATGTATATATATATATATATATATATATATATATATATATATATATATATATATATATATATATATATATATATATATATATATATATATATATATATAAATATATATATATATATATATATATATATATATATATATATATATATATATATATATATATATATATATATATATATATATATATATATATATATATATATATATATATATATATATATATATATATATATATATATATATATATATATATATATATATATATATATATATATATATATATATATATATATATATATATATATATATATATATATATATATATATATATATATATATATATATACATATACATATATTTAT